>ML777382.1:578865-597750 GCA_009831015.1 Picea engelmannii | reverse complement strand
GTACAACATCATTTCTACTAATACTTGGTGCAATATTCTATGGAAAGTTAGAGGGAAACTCTAACTTTATAATTACAAACAATCATGCAAAATTAGTGTATACTATAACAAACATTCAAACAATATATATAATTTTATATAAATTTGACAAAACAAAAAAGATAATAAATATATAGCTAATTACCATGTTACGATATTCATTCGATCCCCAATCAATGTGACCATATTTCCTACAATGTTTTGTAGTTGTTGCTATTAAAATTCTTATGGGATGTCTGAGGCAACATTTTTTACAAGGGCAATAACATCTTCCATCACCCTTTTCACCTTCTTTACTTTTTTCCTCACCTCTAACAACATTCTGCGACTTTTTTCCACACAAAAATACCCTTTCGGAACCGTCGTTGTTATAGCAAGATTGTCGCAACATCTTCAAATCGTCAAATATTTATAGGCCAATTTTAGGTCACCATCGTCGCAAATGCGACGATAGTGACCTAAAAAAAAACATTTTTTTACAGCTATTTATTTTAGGTCATTTTCAACAGTAAAGTTTGACTAAATTATTATGGTCAACTATCATCGCTTATGTGACGACCAATCTAAGGTCGTCGCTTATGCGATGAACATTGACCATTACAGTTTAGTCAAACTGTAGGCATCGAAATTGTGATGAACACGGGGTAGATTTAGAAAAAAAAAAAAAATCTCTTGCATGTTGCGACGAAAGAGTACTTTCGTCGCAAATTTTTCAATATGTAGTAGTGTTGGCCCCATTCACTCTTCACTATGTGGGGTCGGTGAATGACATTTTTGGTGGTTGAATTGGAAGTTCCAAGACATTTCAAGAGAGTTCCAACAAGGATTCTATAGATGGAAACAATGACATTTGACAATGAGACACCCATTATGAATGTTGTTGCAAACATGGACGATCTCGAAGATTATGTGATCAGGACATCATACATCCTTGAGTCTTGAAACACTCCCATACCATCAAGGCATGTGTCTAGTCTAACCATGTCAAATTTTGATGCATACATGCACATATTGAAGAAATTTCAACGTTGGCCCCATTCACTAGTGCTCACTATGTGTGGTCGGTGCATGACATTTGTGGTGGTTGAATTGGAAGTTCCATGAAATTTAAAGAGAGTTCCAACAAAAATTCTACGGATGGAAACAATGACATTTGACAAATATGAGACACCCCATTATGAACGTTGTTGCAAACATGGATGATCTCAAAGATTATGTGGTTGAGACATCAAACATCCTTGAGTCTTGAAACCCTCCCATACCGTCAAGGCATATGTCTAGTCTAACCATGTCAAATTTTGATGCATACAAGCACATATTGAAGAAATTTCAACATTGGATCCATTCACTGCTCACTATGTGGGGTCAGTGCATGACATTTTTGGTGGTTGAATTGGAAGTTCCATGACATTTCAAGAGATTTCCAACAAAGATTCTACGGATGGAAACAATGACATTTGACAAATATGAGATGGCCCATTATGAACGTTGTTGCAAACATGGATGATCTCAAATATTATGTGGCTAAGACATTAGACATATTCCTTGAGTCTTGAAACCCTCCCATAAGGTCAAGGCATGTGTCTAGTCTAACCATGTCAAATTTCGACACATACATGCATAATTTGAATAAATTTCAACGTTGGCCCCATTCACTGCTCACTATGTCGGGTCGGTGGAAGAAATTTCACTATGATCATTCACCTTCAAGGTAGGCCCCATTCACTATGCTCACTATGAGACATCCATTATATTGAATGTTGATGCAAACATGGATAATCTCAAATATTATGCAGGGACATCAAACATCCTTAAGTATCGAAACCCTCCCATACCTTCAAGGCAACTATCTAGTTTAACCATGTCAAATTTCGATGCATACGGGCACAGATTGAAACCATTTCAACATTTTCCCCATTCACTGCTCACTATGCGGGGTTGGTGGATGAAATTTTTGATGGGTGTATTTGAAGTTCCATGACAAATTTCAAGATAGTTCCGACAATGATTCTATAGAAGGGAATGATGAATGATGACAATGAGAGGTGCAACATGATGAACGTTGATGCAAATGTGAGAGATCTCAAAGATTATGTGGGGGAATCATACATCCTTAAGTATTGAAACCCTCCCATAGCATCAATCTATTTGTCTAGTCTAACAATGTCTAATTTTGATGCATGCATACATCATTTGAAGAAATTTCAACATTGTCCCCATTCACTACTCACTGTGTGGGATCAGTGCAAGTTGACATTTGTGGTGGGTGAATGACAGTAGTCATAAAAATGATGAGTTGATGACATCGTCCTCTGAAGAATCTATGAGTGAAGATGATGAGATGATGACATCGTTCTCACCAACATGTGTCCGCTTAGTCACAATGACACATCTTTTATATCCTCCAACATTAAAGAAATCCCCACATCAGCAGGGCGTTTAAACATTTTCAATAAGTGTGAGTCATTCCTGCATTCTCCTACCTCATGTAAATTCTCTTGTGATCATTCTCACCATTATTCACATAACCCCCACACTATATTCCCCTTAGTTACTCAATAATACAAATTTAGAAATGACCACTAAGGGCACTGAAAAGGAAGGAGATGCTTGAGGCATTGTTGAGTAGAGAAAGGAAACATTTCCATTTGTGTTGTGTATGGAATGGAAGATATATTTTCCCTTATACTCAAAGATCACTCATAGACCCACTCTATATATCATCTCATCTCGTCCTCATTTCGTTTTAATTTTTTGATCGGTCAAATTTTAAAGGAAACAACTATTAAAAGACATTGTACTAGGGCTAGAGTACATGATGGACAACGGTGACATGTGAATGGGGCCAATGTTGAAATTGTTTCAAAATATTTCTGTATGACAACATACATCCTTGAGTCTTGAAACCCTCCCATACCCTCAAGGCACGTGTCTAGTCTAACCATGTCAAATTCCGATGCATACATGCACATATTGAAGAAGTTTCAACATTGGCCCCATTCACTACTCACTATGTAGGGTCAGTGCATGACAACTTTGGTGGTTGAATTCGAAGTTCCATGACATTTCAAGAGAGTTCCAAAAAAGATTCTACATATGGAAACAACGACTTTTGACAATGAGACGCCCATTATGAATGTTGTTGTAAACATGGAAAATCTCAAATATTATGTGTTCGAGACATCATACATCCTTGAGTCTTGAAACCCTCCCATACCGTCAAGGCATGTGTCTAGTCTAACCTTGTCAAATTTCGATGCATACATGCACATATTGAAGAAATTTCAATGTTGGCTCCATTCACTAGTGCTCACTATGCAGGGTCAGTGTATGACATTTGTGATGGTTGAATTGGAAGTTCCGTGACATTTCAAGAAAGTTCCAACAAAGATTCTACGAATGGAAACAACGACATTTGACAAATATGAGATGCACCATTATGAAGGTTGTTGCAAACATGGACGATCTCAAAGATTATGTGGCTGGGACATCAAACATCCTTGAGTCTTGAAACCCTCCCATACCGTCAAGGATGTGTCTAGTCTAACCATGTCAAATTTCGATGCATACATGCGCATATTGAAGAAATTTCAATGTTGTCCCATTCACTAGTGCTCACATGGACGATCATGTAATAAATATGACATTTATAACTAAGTATGGGGAAGTTTGACTTCTATATAACTATAATATGGGGAGGGTTTCTTGACTTCTATACTTGATTGTTCGGGGAAGGTTGTGTTTCTCTTTATGTTCATATATTTAAAGAGAGGATTAGAGCATTTAGAGTATTCAGGACACTCTTAGGATTACTTTTGAAATACAAATAAAGGGGAATATATGCCTAGCCACATGTATTCTTCTTCATATATTCATGTTGCATTGACATACACAAATGATCTAGAAATATAGAGATAGTATATTGTGTTTTCTTTGCGATTTATTTGACCCTAGTAAGTGGGGATTTATCCCCTATCACAACTACCATTTGAATAATTTGATATCTTCATAAAAAAAACATGTAGAGATTTTACATCTATGTATGTGAAAACTGAGGAAAACTGCATTGAAACCAATCAACCATACATCACCATTCTAACCATAAAGACCATAGAAGTCAAAAGGATGTTTCTTAATATAGAAACCCAACAAAAATCATAGAGAAAATTCACTAATCTAGGTTGTATCTTGCATAATCAATTTTGGGATATAAGTAGTAATATTGAAATGGTAGAAAACTATGTGAATGCTAATTGGTGCAGTTAATTAACAAAACCAACAAATTAGTATGGTAATAAGACACTATGGATCAAATCAAAGAGCATGGTTTTTTGATAACTGAAATCATTGAATTGATAATAGAGAGGGTGATGAAAATTGAGGTTTATGAAATGAGTCCACTAATTGGAGGAAAAATATATGCTCCAAGTCAACAACTATAGTATAATTGTAATTACAGAGAGGAGGCTTAAATGTAATAAAATTAATGGTGTTTTGTGTATAACTATGGGTGATATCATTAAATAGGGACCACTAGTTAGTTAGTATCGAACAAATATAACGTGGCCTCATTAAAGAATGTCCGCTAGGTAGGAGGTGGTTATGATTAGGGTTCTCTAGCTAGCTATAAATAAGGATGGAGTACTCCTTATGGAGCATGCATTGGAATATATTGTATTGGAGCTTAGATCATTGTGAGGTTTCTCCTTTAAATATGCAAGTGAATACAAATGGATTCCTCCCATGAAAGGATTATTGTAAGGTGTTTCCCTACCTTGAGGGTACTTTGAAAAATAAGTATTGAGGATTTATGAATATCTTGTATGTGATTCAAGTTTAAGCGTTAAGGATTATAACACCTTAATCCTTCTCTTTTGATGCAGGTTCTTCTAGGGTCTCCTCTTGTTCTCATGTTTAATTTATGTCAGATTTTCCCCTATTACCTCCTTAGCTCCGTTTCATTGTTCCTTTAAGACCTCCAACCAATCTGCTCTCCAGGTTTGGGATTTTTATGCTTTGGCTAGAGTGACCACTACCTCCTCTTCCTCCTATTTACAATTGGTGTGGATTACTCTCCCCTTGATATCAAAGTGGAGATTACTACCTTGCAATCTTTATATGTATAATATTTTTAATAAAAAAATTCATAATAAGTTGTAATTTGGATAAGAGCAAGGAACCAATACTAACTATGATTGGAATGTATGTGCAAAATACTTCCTATGATTGAAGCAACTTGTATGTGAAAATAAAAGTAAACAAATGTTGAGCTTACTATTCACATTCAAATATCACATTCTCCTCTAGTGTGATTAAGTAGTTATAACAAAGAAAAAAGTTGTCATCTCAAACTTTTAAAGGTTTAGAGACCTTATGTGTATGGAAGGAGTATGCCTTCTTAAATTAATTCCGCTCGACTCAAACCATGCCATAAACCAATTATTCTTAAAACATCAATCCTTTTGAAAAAATAAAAAAAAACTAATTATTCTTAAAACAACAATCCCTTTGAAAAAATTAAAAAATTAAATTTAACCATTTGTTGCCATTTACACGGACACGGCCGCAGAGAAACACATGGTATTATTAGAACTGTCACTTGAAAGCGAGCTAAAAGGAAGGAAGGGGATTGAAAGGTCAACTAGTCTAGAGGCTGATACTCCGAACTGTGAACTTATTCGGTAGAAATACACCGAGTCCAATAGTCGTGTGTTTACAAGAAATTCAATTGAATTGGGATCAATATTGTTCCCATTGAAGGAAGGAAGAAGGAAAAGAATAGAATAGTGTTGTAGTGGGTCATGTTGGGGTATGTGGTGGTGGGAGAGGTGCTAGTTTCTCTATTGTTGACATTCCCATAGTCGAGGATGCTCAATATGCATCTTGTCACAAATCTTTCCTCTCTCCTACAGCCAACAATGGGCATCGTGCCCTTCGCCATTTTTCAACTCCTCGATAAAAATTTTCAACAATACCCATTCATATTTTATTTATACTCATATATGAATTGAATTGAACCCATGACCTTCGTTCGGGTCAGATTTTATATTAGCTTACCCATAGCATTAGAGCCTATCTAGGGTTTTTTCTGCGCAAATTTATTATTTTTTTATTTTTTTCTAGAAATAAAAGGAATCTATTTATATACATGGAATTTCTAAAATCGGTTTCTTTGATTCAATGTTCATTTTAATCTCTAGTGGCTAGATCCCTGACTTAATTGCTTACGCTTAGTATCAATAAAATTGGCATTCATCATGCTTATCGATACTGCCATACATATAATACTTCTACTGATACTTACAAGAGTAGAATCTATGGTCCCATCTGTCACTACTGTACTATTCTCAAGACAAATTACATTTTATACAAACCAAAATACATAGACATCAGATATCTATATGTGAAGAGACAGGAAGTACCAATACTAGAGTAACAAGACTGGCTCTACTTCTTAGGAAAACTGGACTGGCTATCATGGCATTTAGCTAGAGGTTGTTTCTCTTTGGCCACTTCATTCATGTTGAATATAGGAGGCCTATATTCAGACATCCCCTTCACCAGAATGGTCAGATCTCTTAAAGTTTTTCTTTCAAATTCACACAATTTTGAAAACATTACGAATCAATCGCTCTAGATCATTATTGAATTCTCACATCTGGGGCAGCATGAATTCCAGACTTTCTGTTATCTTTCTTTCAATGCTCTCCAAGCACTAGAACATATGCTCCTTACTGATCCTTCTTCATTCTCTTAGACCTTTCCAACTTCAACGATTACAACATTGGACACTTTGCTTTTCATGTTACTTCTATTGTACGAGATTTTCCATTTGTGGGCAATGCCTTCCTTCATCATAAAGTTTTTTTTTCCATTCCCTGGTGTTGAAGGGATTTGGGATGGGAGCCTATGAAGAACTCACTTTTCTTGGAACTTCTACTGCCTTCCTAATATTCCTAGGGCCTTTTCATTGAGGAATGCCTAGCATTCTTCTCTCCGATCTCACAGAAAATTGACCTTAGAACATAATCAAACAATAGAAAGGAAGAGTGGCTAAAAATTGGCCTGCCAATCCATATTATCAACTCTAGCTGGTTTAGGGAGGTCATAACAAGCTTGAGTCTTATTAGGGCCTGGTGTACCATGGCTCTGAATTCAATATGGAGCATGGATTGGCTCATCATATCTTTCATTAAATTCAATCTTGGATTTCCATTAATGCCATTATAATTAGCCATGGTTATCAAGTTTCTAACCTCCTAATGCTCTTGCTACCTTTTAATCAAGTTCTTTTTCAGGCCCCTTTCAAGGTTTGGCCACCCCATGGGACTAAAACCTATGAAGTGCTCTTTCTTTCCTTTTCCATTCTTCTAGTTAAGTAACCAGTCATGTCATTTTTAACAAGATATGGAGAATTTGTATTATCAAAATGGCTACAGTAGAACTGTCAACACTGTTAGTACATATTTAATCACTGCCTTCTTTACTATCAACAAGTCTGTCCAAGAAATTATACATAGTTTTCTGACATCCTATGACAAAATTTTCAAAAAGTATCTACTATTATATATCCTGAAAAGGACTCCTAAAATACTAATTTATTTACAAAACATAAACTAGAGAAAAGAGTGGTGGTTTGCTACTTCATCAGGTCATTCTCTGTTGCAATATGGTTCTTGTTCTGCAATGTCCATGGCTTCAATCATTTGTGCTTCTGTGTTTTCTTCCTCGTTGTTCCCCTACACCGAGGCCTGCTAATTTAATGCCATTGAGAGAGCTTCTTTGTTCATTTTTTCTACCATATGCCTAAGAAGATTACAATATCCCCAATATGGCTAGCTTCTTCTTTACCTACATAAGTGTGCTCATAATTTCTGTAAATTTTGAGACAAGGGAAAATATTGAGGTCCTGTTTCCCTGGGTTATCTCCTCGTGGGTCCTTAAAATCCATAAGATCTTGGGGTTTCGTTGTGAGGAAGCAGGTTGATACCAGACCATCCTCCAAACTAAATCCTGAGACTACAAGGTAACTTAGTTTAATAAAGAACAAAACTTTCCCCAATTGCAAATGTCCCCTTGTAGCTATTACAATAGCAAAGTTATCTTTTGTTTCAGAGGAAGAGACTTTGTTCTACAAATAGAGACAACATAAACTAGCTCTTGGATTGTGCAAAGGATATCCCAAAGAGGATCCAATAGCCTAATGCATAAATGTAGACTTATAACACCTACAAGTAGCAGGATACCCAAAACCACTATGCCCAAGCCAACGATAAAACACCATGAAAACAGAAAAGTAATGGAGACTGAGAATGCCAAAAAGGAAATCACCAAATACTAAACTAGTCCCGATAAAGAAAAACTGAAGGATGACTTGAAGAGAGAGAAACTGACTGAAGTCAAACCTGAAAAGGAGCGAACAGAGGAGCCCAAACCCCTTCCACCTGAAATAACTGTGAATGGATGTTATCCCACCTACACCTGGGTGTATTAATTCCATGTCTTCAATAGCATATGCTCCTATAGCTTGGAGCATGCATGGAATGATAAAGGGTCCCTTCAAATTAAATTTTGAGCCCTGGTGGTTGTACTCTCACATGGATGACACTTGCTGGATGTAAGGCTTTGTACTTGAAATTAAACAAAAGATTTAAGGGTTAAAGTGTGTAGTTTGATGGCCACTTACCCATAGAGCCCCCAGTTTCAACTTAATCACCTTGTTTTCCATTGCGTCAGCCTGCTTATTGTTATTGTGGAGAACCTGGTCATATGATATTTCCTAGATCTTTGAGGATTCAGGTAAGGATAGAACTTATTCTATGATCTACTTGACTTTGTTTCATCATAGTTCTGATAAATGTAGTGGAATCCCCTATTATAATTAATAGTGCAATATTTCTCTCTGCTGCTAATCTAAGCCCCTGAAATAGTGAATAAGCTTCTGCTTTGTTGTTAGAAAGAATTCTAACCCCCATGCATATGATATTTCCACTATTCCTCCAAGATCGTAAAAGATCCCACCTACTCTTGTCACTCCTGTAACCAATCATGTTTTCATCCATGTTCATAATGAAAAAATCTACCTGCTAACCACCCTATTTTCCATTTCGTCTACCATTTGATTTGTGGTTCTTCTCACATGGATGAATCTAACCTCTTCCAGGTGTTCCAATGCTTCTGTGATTCATGTAATATGAACCCTCAATTTCCATAGATGAATCATGGTTCAAACTTCATGGTCAATTATGAGCTGAGGCTCTCCTTCGAACTCTAGACAATTAAAATCCATACTCAGACATTGCATATTTCCACCAACAAATGCCTAAGTGAAAACATAATTAATTATCTGGAAGGATTTTAACTAAGGAATTTTGATTTATTTTTTTTATTCTTTGAAGTTGGCTTGCTTTTCTACCTCATTTTAGTATGAAACAAGTTGCAAATGTTTGATTTTTTGCAAAATTGATATTTTTTTGGTAAATAAAATAAACTTGTATGAACATAGTATAGATTTTCATTTGAGGAAGAACAACAACCTTTTCTAGAGTGTAGTACAAAATGGCCCAATTGGATAGCTTTAAGCTTTGGCCCATATCTACTGTTATTATTGGAGGATAGCCTCAAATATCCATGTGTTGTTCTTATACTCGAAGAGTTTTTAGGATCTATCATAAAGTTGTTGATGATAAAAAACATAGGCTTTCACAAATTTCACAAGTTGATGTTATCAATTATACAATAAGTAGTGTGTAGTAGTGCTCAAAGGTAGAGCCTAAGATGAAAATATATTTGTGTGTAACACGGTCTCTTCTTCAGTGACATGTGACCAATGTAATATTATAATGTTAGGGTTAGGGTTTAGGTGGTTAAACCTTCATAACCAACTTAGGGTAGTCTACCTCGACCTCCTATAGTTGTATTTCTTGAAACATCATTAATATGACATCTATTATTCTCTCTGATTATGTTTGTCTTTTATTGTGTTATGTATGCACCCATATGGAATCCATCAAAAAAGTCATTTCAAAGATATGAGTTTTAATCCTGCCTCTGTATGTCAATTGATTAGTTCTACTTCTCCCTTGCTATAGTTGTTTTGCTTGGATTTTCTCCCTCCTCCCTTTTTCCTCTTACATTTGATTATCATGCCTTGGAGGTGGAAATCTTGGGTGATGGTTAGCACGTCCACTTGTATTTCCAAACTAAACAATGTCTAATATTTTGTTGACTCTTACCATGCTGGTGTAATGGTGGTTAAACTCAACTTTATAAACATTCAAGTCATTTATGAATCACCCTTAGTGGGTGGTTATAGTCCAGAGTGTGTGGCCTTAGTGGTCCCTTATTAACATGGTGGCTAGAAGGTGACTTAGTTGTCTGTAATTAATGCATAAGTTATCCTAAAGTTAATCACTATAGAAAGGGGTCTTGTACCTCATTGTAACACACTGTGGAATCATGTAATGAAATCAATTATTCAAAGGGAAGGTTTTCCTGTGAGGGTTTTCTCCACTATTGATTTGGTGACGTGATTTTATGTGATGATGTGCAATATCAGATGGGGCCTTTCGGCCCTGGTGCTAACACGGTATCAGAGAGGGGGAACTGCCCTGTTTCTTTTGGTTATGCTATTTGGTCACACTATGTGAAGCTTTGGTTCAGATTGCAGTAAATGAGCACATGCATTCTGTCAAACACTTGTTGCACAATGGTGGTGAAGTATTTAGTGTGCACTCTTTGTGGCACTCAAAAGTCTTTCTATGGTAAATCCATTTCTTGTCGTAGTTAAATCTTTTTTGAACTATTACTGTAATCTAGAGTTTGAGCTACTATACAAATCTGTATTGACTGGGTCTGAACAATAGAGAAAGAACATGATCTGTCTATAACCATGGGCAGGCAGTTTCCTTTTAGGTTATTCATTGTTCCTATGGCCTCCATTACCTACTTTTTTATCTCTGCCATATCTTTTGTCTCAGTTGTTTCGACTAGATTTGAATACTATTCAGTAGAAGCATGATTTATATGGGTGTTTATTTCACTGTGTAGTGTTTCAGATCTGATCAGAATTTCTTTTACAGAAAATTTAGTTTGGTGCCCCATCTTAATGTTTTTACACATTTTTTTTGGCATTCACACCCACTATGAGTCTGAGATTGTTGTTTTGGCATTCCATAATGAGCTTGTGCATTGCACATCGAGTCCATATAGCATACACAACAAATCCTAGATGTGGGTTGAATATCTTTGCATGCTTCTCTATGAGATGCTCATGGTTTGTTTCATATCATGTAGCATCTCACCCTAGCCTTGCTTCATAACAAATATATCTCAATCCTCTTACAACATAAGAGCATGGCCCATTACAACCAGTAACTTTCACTCAGTTCTCTTCATTTTTTTGACACAACTTGGGCTTCCCGCATCTTCCATGTATTGCTTACTATAGGCCATGGAAGTTCATATGATCTGTGTGTGCTTTCCTGAGCTCTCCCTCCTCTGAGAAAATAACTTCTTTGGGCATGTCCTCTTAGATTGCGTGTTTATTTGTGAACTCCACTTGAATGATTAATACCGAAAGTGGAGTCCACCAAGAATGAATTAGTGGAGAACAACATCAAAGAAAGGTTTAAACATATCTCTGCAAGATGAGCAATTGAAATTGATAAACCCTCAGTTACTATCCTCGCTAGACATTCAATGGAAGAAAAGAAACTTGAGGTCCATGAATCTCTTCTCCATATCTTTCCAAGGTTCTTGAAAACTGAGGATGGCTTGAATTTTCAATGCATTTTAGAAAATGAAAACTCATATTTCTTAGATTGGATATCAAATGGTAAACCTAGGGCACTAAAAACAAAATAAATGAACACACTTAATGCTAGTAAAACAAATCAAACCTATAAAATCGTTTTATGACACGGAAAAAATCGATATAGCTAGAAATAAGTGGCAAACCTTTGCATAAATCTAAAAGAAAAAATTGTTTACACCGTGGAATTTTAACAAATCCCTAGGAAAATGAAAACTGTGGATAACAATGAATCCTTAGTCCACAAAATCTTTGATGGCTATGAAAATGATTGATTGGCCCTCCTAAAATCTATGAGAAACTCCTATGCTCTCATTCCCTAACATCTATAGTCAAATAACCCCCAAAAATCAGATTTGACCCTTTTATAGGCCTTTTTTTACACCCAATAATTGTTCGATATCTTGTGTAATTTTTCCTAAAAAATTGCAATGTACTAATTTTCTGAAAATTTCACGATCTTTTGAAAACAATATATTGAGATGGAGAAAACATCGTGAAAAAGTGCCACATTGGTGATGTTTGCAGTAGTGGACCCTAGTGCTCCCCGTAATCCTTGTGTAGTAGGGAGGAAGACTAGCGTGTCCCATAATCTTTGTGGGCAGTTACACATGCAACTAGCAAGGAACCTAGTGCTTCCTATAATCTCTGTGTAGTGCAGAGGAAGACTAGCTTGTCTCGTAATACCTATGGGGAGTTGCAATGACAACTAGTAGGGGAGATGCTAGTGTTTTCTATAATCTCTTTCATAAAAGTAGTTATCGGAGAAGAAAACTAGTCTATCATGTAATCCTCATGTAGAGTTGCTTGTGTGATGACTAGACCCAATAGGGTTATTGTTGGTTTGTGTTTTCATTTCATCTTTCTAGCCAATGAGGGTTTTTGTTATGTTCGTTATGATTCACTTATCAGTTTTTTTGTTGTTGGAAAAGAGAGAGACTCTTTGACCTTGTCATATGTAGGACCTCATCTCGAGGGTGGCTTTGCATTATGTGAACCTATGATTAGGAGGTAAATCCTTCAAGATGATTCCTATGCAACCAACCTTCTTGAGAAGATAAGTATATGTTTCTATGTGAGTTTGTATTGTTTATTTACTTGTTTTGTAGATGATATAGTTGTGCATCACTTTGTTGTCATTTAAATTTTGAAGGTACTGAAGACATCTTTTGCCTCTATTTGGAGTTGTATAAGCTAAAGTCTTGACTCTTAACTGTATGAATGTTGTTTTCAGATCCAAGTAAAAGCTCCACAAGAGGAGAGTATCGAGGAACATCAGGTAAACATTGGCACACCTCCAATGGGTTTGGACTCATCCAACTTCAATCTCCATTATGATCCCTATTCAGACAAAGACCATGGTACGAGGGACTTGTATGTCCACTTCCATTTGAGTTTGTAACAACTATTGGTCATGATAATTAGTGAGATAGAAATTTATAGACATGACAAATTGAAGGACCATGTTTCCTTTTCACGTTTATGTGGTTGATAATTCTCATTTTCTGATAGATTGTGAACTGCAGGCATCCAAGGGACTGATCAGATTCTTCTATCTAAATTGTTAGATATATTCCTACCAGACATCTTGAATCCAAATTCACGTGAGAGCTTACAATCAGAACAGCTACGTGGAACTACCCCAAGTTCATCATCGGATATTGTTTAGGAGTTGGAAAGTGTGTCAGGTCTTGATGAGTTGGGAACTATGTATCTTGTCGATTTTGAAAGGCCCCAACAGAGAGATGGCTTGGTTTTGGCATCAAAATGGATGCTTCCAACAAACTTGGGAAATCATACTATCACACATATGTCCACTATGAATTCGTTGGATGCTGAGAGAAATCGTAAAAAGTATGATTTTATTGATGAAAATCTCCCTCTACTAAATTAAAAATTAAGTTCAAACAATGGCAATGAATCTATTTCAGGTAGGAGTTTCCAGGTTTCAGTTGCAAGGGAACTGGTAGACCTCACTCAGACAGACATCAGTGATGAAGATATAGAAATAACCACTAGCCAATTTGGATATGCTTCTAAACCAGACAGTGTGAATCTTGATGCTCGTAGAAAACTTCCCTCTTGGGGTAAACCATCAAATAACAATATTGTAAAGAAATGTAAAAATGCATATGATTTGGAAAGGTGTCTTCTCATGTTCTAGATACAATAAAGGTCTTGTTTTTGTTATGGATTGACACACTTGATTGTGGGTTTGCAGGTTCATGGAATATACCACAGAAGAACTCTAATCTTAAACACAATTCAGATTGGAATTTTGGAAAAATACCCACTGATGTTGAAGAAAGAAGACTAGTTGGGTTGCATTTACATGGATCCTCTGGAACTTCATTGGGATGAAAATTTACAAAAAGTAAGCAAAATATAGGGAATTCTCATCAGCATATAGAATTTAGTGTTGAACAAAAACCACAAGTCAAGGAGGAGTGGATGGGTCAAAGTTTTGAACATAAGTTACAAGCCAAGGAGGATTGGATGTGTGGGGGTTTTGAACAGAAACCACAAATCAATGAGGAGTGGAGCAGTGTGAGTTTTCCTTTTAAATTGAAACCTGATTCTATAAATTTTGATGAGGAAGCAATTGAAAAATCTACCCTGAAGGATATCACATACTGGAATGGTGATTCAGATCCAGAAGATAAGCCTGATTACAACAATACAGGAAGGCACTTTTCTTCTACTATGGGTTGTGGAAGATCCTTAAATACAACTGGTCCACATGTGCCACCTTGGCTGGAGGAAGCACTAACATTCAGAGCAGTATCGCAGGTGAACGCATTGTTATTTTTTTTCTTTAATTGAAATGCCGATGGTTTCAAAATCTGTATGCCATCTGTTACCATAGATGTGAACCACTCTCTCCACCAGTAAACAATTAGCATGCAATGGATACTTCAACTAATGAAGTTGAACATGGCAACAGACTATTTGGTGTATTTAGTTATCTGCTTCAACTTTGTTTAGGACATAACATGTGATTTTTCCTTGTTTTTTCCCTCTTTCAACTGCTTTCTCTTTTCCATATGGTTGGTGAAGAAAGATATTAGATCAATATCCAAAGGTGACCAAAAGGTTGAATACTTTGAACTTTGGATATTATAACAAGTAGAATATTGCACGATAATTCCAATTCCTTCTTTAATGAAGATAATAAAGAAAGGGATACATCAAAATGTTATACAATCTTGTAGCAATAGGATAACTGGAAAGCAGGAAAATAATGAAGTGCCATATGACCTTGAATGAACAAGAGAATGTCAATCCCTAGTGGCTATAAAATCCTTAACTAGTTGAAGGATGTTCGTTGCTGAAGGTCCTACTCCCATAGGGCTCTTCATAACAACTCATGGAGGTCTAATATTGCTCTGTAAGAGGCCAGAAAATGGTGTTTTGTGTCTCCTCTATGAGATCTAGAGTTTGTCACGTTCAATGGAAAATTTTGGTTTTGTGGTCTTTGCTGGCAAGTGAAATGGCATATCCCTTTCGATATTTCGCAAGAAATAATGAACTATAAACAAAGGTATCTTAAAATATATGTGTAGTATATACAATCATGTTGGAATAATTACATATAGCGCAACAAATTAGAGTGAAGAAAACACATTACCTTATGCAATGTCTTAGGGCTGACACACACATTGAGACAATGTTCGTCAAAAATATCCACATTAAAATGAAAACATAATCTTTTAAGACCTAACAAACATGTTTTGGTATTTGAGAACTTGACAAGACGCACAACTCAAGTATGGACTAGAGTGTTGTTATAACTGTCATCTTGAGGGTCTTATTTGTCACAAATTCTCATAGGCATCTTGAAATGATATCAAAAATGGGTTTTCCTTAGTGAACTTGCTAGTAATGCAAGATCTTGTCCATAATGCTTCTTGGGCTTCAGTCTGCATAAAAAAATTGGTTATAAGAATGTTGTACTTCTTGTTAGTTAACCATAAATATAAAATCCTTTTTCTTTTTCTAAATAAAAGAAGGTACTCAGTAGGAATCAATTAAATATTGAATAGTTTATGCATTTATTATTTTTTCCAAGTTGACTCAAGTCAAATTGCTTGCTAAGTTTGAGTCAGGTCCCAGTTTGACTAGGTCCATATGAGAATATGAGTACAAAAACCAAAATTTCTTTATATATTGGACAATTAATATGTCATTATTAGAATATAACATAGATGATAGAGTAGAAGAGGGCCTTGAGTACAAAAACCAAAATGTCTTTATATATTGGACAGGTAATACGCCATTATTAGAATATAACATAGAGGATAGATTAGAAGAGGACCTAGCCAATGCAATAGAAGAAGACACTAAGAGTGAAGATCATCAAGTTGTATCATCATACATTTGATAATCAATGATCTTATAGGTTTGACTTTGAGATGCTCTTGAAATTGTTGCAGAACTTGAGAAGGATGGTACAACTGTATTACTGCTTTTTGAACTTTAAAGATACATCAAAATTGCCAAAATTTTATTTTAGAGCATTGTCCATAGGATTCATGTCCTAATCCTTTGAATGTGAATGCCCTCCAAAGTTATCTTCTTTATTTTGAGATATAAGTTGATGATTAGAGTGAATGGAGATCAAATCTTCATTCTTCTGCTAACTCAACCCTAGAATCCGATTTTTGGTATTTTTTCCTACTCGAACTTAGTGGGTCCCACCAACCTCTTAACATAATATAAGCCTGGAAATATGCTAAACTAAAAGAGAGCGTCATTTTGAAAATTGGTCAAGTGGTAATGAGTAGTGGGTATGCATTTGGTGGCTGAAAACTTCTACAACAAAGGTTGTTTGTTGTTTTTTCACTAGATTCAACTTGGAAGACATTGGAGAAGCCTTCTAACTTGAAATTCTAGTTTTCTTGGTGGTTGAATATTTGTGACGTTGGTTATTTTTTCCCATTTCTCATTGGAATGTTAGATCGAAACCTACAACAACAATAGTTTTTTGTTGGTTTCACTCTAGAGTCTTACAACTTGACGAAGCAATCATTTCTTGACCTTCTAACTTGGATTTGAAGCTTTGGAAGTGATTGAGTTCACTAGAATTGTGTTTCTTAAATTTAATCTATTTGTGATTGCTTATTAATCATTAATTGTTGATAAGAAAATTTCTTATATTTTTTATATTTTTTGCGTTTTTATATAGTACATTTTGCTATATTCAAGTTAGGATTCTTGATGTTGAGGTATATCCTTGACATAACTCGCCCTTCCCTAAAATTTGGAAGGTCTCTCTAGATGTATTGAGTACATGTGCACATGTACCTGTGTCCCCACATGTTTGAAGCTTTGGATCATTCGTCCAACCAATTGAAAGATATTTGTGCTCATGAGAACCTTCCTAACTTTGAAAGGTTGTGGGATGACTATATCTAGGAGGAGACTTGGATGGAGTCAAACACCAACAAGAAGGATGGCGACGAGAACCTAGCCCTATTTGGAAAGGACCCAATAAGGGTAAGGGAAAGAATGAGGAGTTAGTGTCACAATCAGGGAAGAAGGGCTTCAGTAAGATCAATGCTTATTTTTCATAAGCACGGGCATTATGCATCACAATGTCCAAATAAGAAGACCAAAAGTAAGCCATAGTAGAAGCAAGTAGCAACCTCTGAAGAAACTTGGATGAACTACTAAGCCCTAATATTGGCTCATTACCCCTTAATTGGGGCATATTACATTAGTAATTTTATTTTATTTATGCCGGCTTTATTCCATTAGTTGTAATTATACCTCCTAGTCTCCTATATATACCAAGGAGACATTTTCATTTGGAATCATCTTGTACTTGAACATTTATGTGGGGTAAAAGGAGGCTGCCCCCTCGAAGAGGATTATTATCTGAAATTATCTCTTTTTCAAGGCATTGAGTACTTATTCTGAGGTTTTTCTATGATATATTGATAATTGGTTCTTAACATATGGTATCAGAGCTCAAGGTCTTGGTGTTTTGCTGCTACATCTGATACACCTTGGCATTTTCTCTATAAATGTTTTCCTACAACGTTTCTTTGGAAACGGATTGGAGGATATTTAGTAGACGGATCAAGGTACTTTGGGTTAAAATTTCATCTCCTTAGGCCTTATACTTTTGGATATACATCATGTGAAAGATAGGGTTCTGGAATCATCCTAAACTGAGTCATTGCAGAATTTTCAATATAAAAATGTTTCTGTAACATTTCAGACCCTAAAATATGGAGGCTATTCACAGAAATTAGTAAGGTATCTGTGGTAAAAATTTCATCTTCTGGTTCATCTTAAATTTGTAGATACACCCTGTGGAAGATAGGGTATCTAACTAGTCCTATTAACTAGTCTCAATAAAGTGTTCCAGGTAAAACAATCATAACTTCTTCCTAGAGTATCCAAATTGAGTGAGACTGGTTTCATTGGATATTGGATAGTATCTAGTATTTTTGGTATGCGTTTCAGAATTTTATATCAATTATTTTGTGTGGGGAACTCTATACAAGTGAGATCTCCTCGAAAGGACGAAAATCAGAAAATTGTGGGGAAGTTACTGTAAATTACACTTGGCACATCCAATTTTGATCAGACATATGGCATTGCAGAGAAGAAATATTAGAAAAATACATAAAGGAAAGTTTCATACCCAGAAGAGACAAAAATTGGGAGATACAACAGAAGAAAGATTGTCTAGCAGAACCACCTCAAAATCAAGGTTCAAAAGTGATACTTGGCCAACATGCCACCCAAAAAGGGAACTTCTACACCAAATAAGCCTCCATACAATCCTACTTGGACTCTTGATGAAGGTGAATAAATGCGTAGGGACATAAATGATTTACAAAAGAAGATAGTAACAAAATATGAACAACAAGAGATGGAAGATAAGTTGGAGGCAATAAATACTAATATGGATGGTTTAAAAGAGGAGATCATGGAAGTATTGAAAAATTTCGTAACAGAGAAGACACCTGAAAGTGAAAATGCATCCCATGAAATTCATGATGAGGACACAAGGAAGGTGAATC
>ML777382.1:553323-574629 GCA_009831015.1 Picea engelmannii | reverse complement strand
TTACATTAGTAATGTTATTTTATTTATGTCGTCTTTATTCCATTAGTTGTAATTATACCTCCTAGTCTCCTATATATACCAAGGAGACATTTTCATTTGGAATGATCTTGTACTTGAACATTTATGTGGGGTAAAAGGAGGTTACCCCCTCAAAGAGGCTTATTATCTGAAATTATCTCTTTTTCAAGGCATTGAGTACTTATTCTGAGGTTTTTCTATGCTATATTGATATTTGGTTCTTAACATGAACAAGTTTGCTGCCATGTTTGAGAAATATTTCTCAATGGTATCTTGCCTTTCTACAAGCACAGTTTTGAGAAATGCATGGTATGTGGACAATGGGGCATCACGTCATATGACCTTAGCTTGATAGTTGTTTTCTAGTTCAACATAACAAGACTTAGGGGTCCAGGTTGTGCTTGGTGATGATGTCAAGTACCTGGTAGCAGGAGTTGGTACCATTCCCTTTCAATGCTAGTGAGGTAACGCTTTAGACTTTGACAATGTTTTGTTTGTTTCGGGTCTTAGGAAGAATCTTCTTTCAGTTTCAGTAGAATAAGGGCTATGTTGTGGAGTTCAAGAACGAGCAAGTCCTCATGAGGTCAAAGGAATCTAGCCCAAATATAGCTCAAGTAATACATGTTAGAGAAGGTAATCTTTATAGGTTGGAGGGTGAGCCTGTTCGAGCCCTACTTCATAATAGTGACAACTTGTGGGAGTTGTGGAATTGCCTATTCTGAAGGAGAGACTCACAGGTCTACTAGAGTTCATCATTGAGAAACTAGGAGTATGTAGAGGGTGCAAGGTTGGAAAGCATGCCAAGGTTTCCTTCCCAAGCAATGATCATAGGTCTAAGGAGATTCTAGACCTAATGCATTCGAACATTTGTGGATTGATGTCAATAGCATCAATTTTAGGAAGCATGTATTTTGTTTCCTTTATTGATGACTTCTCTCGCAAGACTTGGATCTACTTCCTAAAGACCAAGGATGAGGTCTTTAGCAAGTCTCATGAGTTCAAAGGCCTAGCTGAAAACCAAAGAGGGAAGAAGATCAAACTCTTGAGAATGGACAATGGGGGTGAGTATACCTCCAAGGATGTTGAGGTGTCTGCAAGGAGGCAGTAATCAAGAGGGAGCTAACTATTTTGTACAACCCACAACAGAATGGGGTTGTAGAGTGGAAGAATCAATCCATCATAGGGGCTACCATTGTATTCAAATTCAGTCAACTCAGACTCAGATGAGTTGACCGAGCCAAACCCAAACTACTTTGAGTCGGCCCTTTTGTTGACTCTTTTGGTGGGTTTGGTACCAAATCGGTCGAGTCAAGGCTTTATTCAATCTATTTGGTATTGAATCAGTTGAGTCAAGCCTTGACTCGATCGATTCGGTACACCAAACTGGTACAACTTGGTCGAGTCAAGGATTGACTCAACCAAGTATGTACTAAACCCCACCAACATGCAAAATTAAAGTATAATTTCATATCCCATTCAAAATCGATCACACTTAAAAATTTTCAAGATTTTAGGATTGGTAGGATTGCAACATTTTCATTGGATTCTATCAAGGATGAGGGTATGGGATTGGCACTTAATCAAGAGCACCAATCCCTTTGAGTTGCTATCAAACTTATTCAAGTTCATCATTACCAACTTCCTAAAATATCATCATTTAGCCATAGATGATTAAAATTTAAAAGGATGTGATGGCTCCTAGGATTTTGATTCAATTTATAGTAAACTTGGCAAGTGATTTGATGACGACCCCCTATTACCAAATTTCATTTTCTTTTCCTCTCCTACAATTTTTTTTCCATCAAGAATCTGTCTAGCCTTTTGGATATATTTACTTTCCCTCTTCTAGAATAAGGTGATTCCACATCAATTAGCTTCAATTCTTCAAAAATATGATTGAAATAATTTGTAGATTCACCCAAGAGAGCTCAACAATTGCGAGTTCGTGTGATAACACACCCGAGACATATCCTAGTGATCCTAAACCTCAGTAGACAAGACCCCGTTTACCATAGGAAGTTAGTCGTCCTCCTCAACAAACCTTGATATGGCTGGTATCTTAGCAAAGGTTAATGTACCTGTCCCTCTTAGTATTGATATTGTATTTTTTTTATAAATACCTACAACACAATCATTATTGCGATGTCTTGGAGTGTCGCTCTCATAGAAACCACGTCGGAGATGATACCTCTTCATGTCTCTCTTGCCACCTCCAAGACGTCGCTCTTACCACTTCCAAGATGATATTTTTCGCTCAATATTCACTACAATTAACAACAATTAACAGATTAATATTTTCTGCAAACATTCACAGGTTAGTGAAAGTTTATTTTTCTTTGAGGTTTTCAGAAATGTTCTAATAGATGTACAGTTTTGTTGATTTCCTTTCATTTTTACTTTTTCCCTTGTTAAAGAAACTGAACCGTTCAATGCATATTAAACCTAGAAAGGGGAATGTCTGCTTATTTTTCTTCTATGCGGTTTGCATCTTAGTCTGGGCTATTGTACGGGCAGATCTCTTCCAAGTGCGTCATATTCCATGCATCTTAGTTTCAAACCTAGAAATGAAGTTAACTCCATGGAAAATAGAGCAGTTGCGGCGTGAGGTTTAGGGCAGTTTCCCACAGGAGGTTGTGGCAATATAAATTGTTATAATAGTGTGGAATTTGACGAATTTTTAGCTATTTTGCGTGTTCTTCCAGTAAGATCATCCATTTTGCGCCTTGTTTCATAAAATTCACCCGAATGAGTTTAATTATGTTAAATCTTCTCAGATAGCTAAAATTCAAGTTACGAACTTGCAAAAGACATCAGCTATTTTTAGGACAAGAAAAAAATTGCATTTTTTTCCCAATTAGTTTATTATAGGCCGCTTCCCACCGCCAAATTTCGAGCCTTGTGGAAAACCTAGACTTATTTTATCACTTCACCTGATAAGGTTTTAGTTCTTTAATGAGGGTTTTGTATTTTCCTGGGCACAAGGGAGGCAGGCCAAGTTGCAGGAGTAGAGGAAGGCAAGAGAAGTTCAGCCGCCATGGTTTTGAAGTAAGTGGATCCCATAATCTTATTCATTTAAAGTAGCAATAATTGGCTGCAGAATGTTCTAAACTAACCCATTATGGACATTTTTCCTATTTACCCAGAGAATATATATTAAGTAAAACTTGGTCTGGAATTCTATTTTACGCATTACACTTTTCAATCAATCTAGTTTTTGGAATGATCCCTTGTTTTCATGATCACGTCCTTCAGAAGCACCGCAAGCTCAAAATTCATGGAATTTTTTTTATGGAGAGTTTGTTAGATCCAAGAGACACGAGCCTTAATTAGATCGTTTGCAAGATGGGTCATAACACCTTAGGAACATGATGAAATTTCTCGAACCACCTATACAATGAGAGAAATGGTATGAAGGCTAAAACAATCCCAAAGTTGACTGAAATGCCATATAAAGTGTCAATGGTTTTGGATGAATTCCCAACAATGTTTTTTGGTTCTTTAGAAATGCAATGTCTTGTTCAAATATGTATTTCAGATTTTGCATTCTGGAGAAAATCTCGAGTAAAAGGAGAGTTCATAGCAACGTTTATGACTTTATATAGCCTAGACCTTCTATTTTAGAATGTTATACACTTTTTTTGTGTACTTTTTAATCAGTCATGATGCAAATTGTTAGTTATCTATTCCCCGGTCGACACGATCACCAGTTTTCATTTGTAGTTGGGTATCTGTAAATTGTTTTCAAACTTTCATATAGGAGTTTTGGTGTTTGTAAAACAGTCAATGGTTCATCTTTTTGCAAAAAAATTGGCGATTGTAAGCCAGTATTTAGTTTGAGGATGAAGTTCTGTGTAGATTCAGTATTGGTCACAGATGTACACGGTGGGAGAGACATTCCAGTTATACTATTTCTAAGGTTGTTTTGCTGCCAGAAATGTTGATTTACGAAGGTTTTATTGGGAGCTTTCTGTTGATTTTTATTGTGTGGCCCTTTTTGTTTCTAAAGAATTTTGTGGTATTCTCTTCACCTATTTTCATCTGCCTTATGATGCCATATTTCAGCAGTTATAATGTATTATTTATTGTCGATGGTTTTTTCCCTTTTTCCTATTTTCTTATTTCTTTTACTAGTATATGTTTTTTTGGTTTTTCCATCTATTCTTTTCAGGAGATGTCTTTGGCAGTCCTGCATTGTCATTGTTTCCTGAATCCTAATATACTTTTTGAGTTTGTAGACCTAATTTGGATATTTATGGAAATTAATAGAAGTCTTTTCATTCTTCCATCCTTTGTATTATATTTATACACAAATGATGTTGCGTGTTTGCACTTTTGGTGGAAATCTATTCGTTGTGTAGTACCGGTATTACATAGTTGCCCCCTTTTCTAATGGACTATAGGATAATATATATATATTTTTCTTCTCAATTTTCAACCCTTGTTTTCATAGATAGCCTGTTCATTTCATACATTTTCTTTCTTTTGTGACAGAAATTTGTCGCTTCAGTGGTGCAACGATCTACCCTGGCAAGGGTATCAGGTTCATCCGATCGGATTCTCAGGTGGGTAGATATTTCTAAACCTCTCATGCGATTTTTTATGAGTAAATATTGCATGCTTCATTAAGTGGATTGAGGATATTTTGCAAACTCTGCATGGTGGATTAGGTATTCTTTGGAAGCTCTATTTCTGCACATTGTTTTATGCTTACAATATTGTAGATAAACTATCTAGAGAATGCCAGAATTGAGTCCCACAAATAAGTGATGTGTATTATCTATGTTAAAAACCTATATTGACAGCATAATGTAAGTTTTTTTGTATACATAAGACTCTCTTCTTATGCTTTTCTGGTGAAACATCTAATAGTTTCAATTCTCAATTATTTTTCCTTGGAAATTCACAGGTATTCTTGTTTGCCAATTCCAAATGTAAGAGGTATTTCCACAATTTCCTAAAGCCATCCAAGATTACCTGGATTGCAATGTACCGGAAACAACACAAGAAGGTGAACCGGTCAATTTTTATGGCTATATGTTGCAGATTATGTGTAGTGGGTTATGCATGTGCACTCACCACTTGTTATTCCCATCACTAGGTCATTCATGTTGAGCAAGTAAAGAAGAGGAGATGTACAACAAGCAAGCCTTATTCTAGTTCTATTTTCGGTGTTTCTTTTGAAGTTATCCAGAAAAACAGAAACGAGAAGACGAAAGTTAGAGTTGTTGCTTGTGAAGCTACTCTAAAGTATGACAAAAGAATTATTTCATGTGACAATTATATAAATGTCTTTCTGCTTAAAATTTCATGGATGAACAATTGCTGAATTTTATTGTGTTCATGAATCATCAACATGTGAAATGCTTGTGTTTTCTTACTTGGTAAGCTCCAATTCCTGATATAGTGTTTTCTTACTCAGTAAGCTCCAATTCCTTAACTATGAATTTATCAAAATATGTACACTCAGAAAATTTTATATGAAAAACACTAGCCAAAAACCACCCTAAAATAGTAGCTTCTGGAACTAATAGAGCTAGGTTGCTTAATAGCTAGTACAAAAATTCCTTCAAGGCTTACAAAACAACTACTTCAAAAGTCTGTGTAGAACTCGTTTTCGATCTGCATTGGAAACTTGGAAAACCAATCTAAACATATTTCATTTCTGAACTGAGCCAACTTTTCAGAATTGCAATTAGACTTGTTGTCAACGTCTTAATTGCAAAAACAATCTAAACAGTTCCATTTCTGAACAAAGCCATTATTTCCGTGGCTTGGAGTTGGTTTCGACGAATTTATTTCAAAAATAATCTAAACATCTTTTGTTTTTGAACAAAGACAACTTTTTAGAATTGTAATTGGACGTCTTAATTGCAAAACCAATCTAAACATTTCAGAATTTCATTTGTAACAACAATTAATCTAGTAGAGGAAAAATCCAAGGAAGTGCAAAATAAAACAATTGATTTAATCCATAGAGAGCTCCATAAGCCTTCAGGTTGTGCCTTGATGAGTTGTGACCATTATTTTTGTGGCCTAGAGTTGGTCTTGATGTCTTAATTACAAGTTTACTCTTGTACGGTAGTGTCTGCTTTAGCATACTACTACTACTAGAAGGGTTATTAAATGTAAACCTACACAACCATAGATTAATGTACGTATTTCTACAAACATTTATTAATGGTGTTCAATCTGTAAATCTAATCATGACACAAACACATATTAGTGTACATATTTCTACAAATATTTATTAATTTGTATTAATGGTGTTCAATCTGTAAATGTCACAACCACATATTAGTGTACTTATTTCTACAAATATTTATTAATGGTGTTTAATCGGAGTAGGCTAACTCTGGAGTAGGCTATGTACACCAAATTAATAACCCTCTATTGGTTGGCTACAATCATTGATGTACCCCACAATGCTGCCCACACTCCCCTGTGAATAAAAATCGGTGTGAATACTTTGTTGAACATTGAATAATTCATCCTACAGACACATGTTGTCCATTCTGCATCGAATTCCCTTGTTTTCATGCTGGGAGTATCAATTCACCTTCATTTACAACGATACATTTTACTAATATTTTGGAGCATACACATGTTTGTATTTTCAATTAAAACACCCTCCAACTCTGTATGATTTGACTTGAATCATTCCTACAACATCCATATGAATGGATGGGTAGAATAATTTGTTTTATTATTAGTAATTGGAATGATTTCTATGTAGGCATGTTTGAACAACATAAATTGCAGAGTTTGCATGTTTAGACAAACAGGGTATGCGCACTGGTCATCATCCTTTAATGCTCAAAGATTTTTAGGATTATTTTAAAGATACAAATTTTATCAACAGACCATCTACATGCATAGACAGTGACTTGATACATTAGAAAGGAAATATAGGTTTTAATTACAATTCAACATCATCTCATACAAAGTCTGAAAGTGTAGGGAGAAATTCAGCTTTGAAGAGTTTTTAAAAAGTTTGTTTAAATACTCAGAATGGTAGTAGCTGCAATAAATAATGCATATGAAAACCTTCCCCTGCCTCCCCCTTTCTTATGGGGGGGAATTCCTTTGTTCCTAACTAGGACAATTGCAAAATGATGCAACAATCTCTTCAATCCCTTACCTACAAAATACAATCACTTGCCTACATTCATAATGTAACAACTGATCAATCTAGATAAAGTGTTGCAGTGGTACCGGTTCTATATTCCAGTCGATGACAACTAACATAGCACAAATACATCACATACAAAGAAATACAAATCAGGGAAAATATATTGTCTATGTCAATTTTTTCTGATTTCCAATTAAGTTTAAACCGTCTATCATTCATGTGACCCACAATAGATCTCATCAGGTAGGCAAGGCCAATTCTCCATATTGACAAAATAAAGGACATCCACAGAATCAGTTAAAGAATCATTGTGTTTCTGCAGCATGAGGGTCCAAACATACAAGTATCTGTATCTTCTCATTAGTGAGATACAACTCCTACATGAAATTTGCCAAATCATCTCAATGCCTCTTTGTTAGCAGCGGTTGAATGATTGACCTTGGATTACAGAGATAGGAGGGTGTTAGATCAATGAAACTACAAAGAAATCCCTACAACAATATCTCATGTGTACTCTATGAAACCAACATTGCAACTCCACAAACTATTTAGATATATATAGATGTAAAGACCATGTCAGCATGCATAAAACAATCCCATATCTGCCTGTCTTGAACTAATTTTTGTACAACAGCTCCTGATAATTATTCATGATTCAAGTTCTCTACACTAGAAGGTCGGCTCACATTTTCTTGAAAATATTTAGGCACATCATTGTAAAATTTGTTCTCGAAGATGTCTTCTTAAATATAAAAAACAAAATCTTCCTCACAATCTCTGTTGAAACAACTCGCCATTGACTTTCAACATTTTAAATTCTCTTGGAATGGTGTTTTTGTTCTATTTTTCTATTTTTCCCTATTTTCTTATTTATACATACTCATTCTCATGGGAACTTTATACATACTCATTCTTGTGAGAACGTGATTTCGTTCATTTTTGCTTCTCCATCCGTTCCCATTACATTGGTGTAGGATTTTTCACATTTTTACTGTGTTGTAAAAAGGATTGCCAATGATGAGTCAGCCTCCCCATAAATTTGCTAACTATCATAGATTTGTGTGGTGATAACTGTTAAATATTGATCAAATTTCCATGAATAGGACTTTGGATGGCACATGACACTAATTCGAAAGTGTACCTGCCTAGTTAAATATCTTCCCTTTGATATCCTTACTTTGACCGCATTTAATGTTGAGCCATAAAAATAGGCAATGGATCGTTAGTTTTCAACTTTAATATATTTGATTAACTATTGCCTATGATATCAAAGTGGCATGTTCTTTTTCCCAACCTAGGTTGAATCTCTAAGAGTGATTTTGGTGTAGTTTGTTTATTTTTCTTTCGACATTTTTTGTTCTTATATTATTTGGTTTCCCAGAAAGTAAGCCTTGCAGTTTGACATTTATTCTGTTGACTATATGAAGCCTTGCAGTTTGACATTTTTCCAGCTCTCAAATTTTTATTCATTCAGGGATCGGAAAGATCTTATTGGGGAGGCTTCATCTAGGATATTCTAGGAGAGTTTCAGCACTTCAATAAATGGTCAGTGCAGTTTTTTGTGTTTTCATAAGGTTATTTTTATGTAGTATTATTTTTCACAAGTGACTTTTCTACTTTTCAGGCCTTACTGAACATAATATCCTCTCTTGGATTAATTGGAATTGATAGCATTGAGCGAGCCAATTAATGTGTAAGCTTTCTAAACCATATATTTTAGTATTTGGGTTTTGGCACATGCCTTTTTTTAGTAGTGTAGTTAGATCAGATGAATAGTTGATATTTATAGAGGTTTGAATTATTGAACAAAGTTCATACTTATTGAATTGAGGAGAGGGATTTAATATGAAATGGAGTAATAAATAGCTCTATGGGTGACTCAGCCATTTGTATTTCTGAAAATGTTTGTGGGTATTATGAATGGATTGATGAATGTGAGCGTGTAAATAATTCTGGCTAAATGGATGCATCTGCAGACTTAGATAACATATCACGTATATCTTGAATATATTAATGTGATATATGGATGTTTCTTTTCCTAAGATTCTATCTGAAATCTATGAGAGAGTCTGCAGTTTGGATGTGCACCTTCCTCATAATGTGCAATACAGGAAGCCATTTGAACAAATTCACAATATTTTTCTTTGGCCTGTCATGTTCTTGGACCATGTTTGAAAAATGACTGTGATGTTTAGTCACTTAATATATCTACTACATGGATTAACTATGTATATGACAATTAACATTGGTTGTTCTTTGAAACTAGATGGATTAGCTGTGTATATAACAATAACATTGGTTGTTATTTGAAACTAAACTTGGAATATATATGTGTTGTATATCTCCAGGCCAAATCTACTATAGTTGTTGAAATATTTAAATTTGTATTTTTTTACCCCTTGTTATGACCGAGTATTGGGATATTGAATTTTACATGGTTTGACATTTTCAAATGTCTTGGCATGAGAGATTATGAGCTTTATATCAGGAGTCCAAATCCGTTCTGGTTGTTTCGAATTACTACAATTTTCATTCTACGAATTTTCTCTTCTGCTCAATGTATATATACAGAACACTTGCATGTTATGCGTGAAGTTGTTGTGCTAGCCAAAGGATACAAAGAAATACCTCCAATGACTTCACGCTTTATTATTGATGATATAATTGTCTGCTAAATGTCAAACAAATTGTTAGAGGTTTCAGTGAAGGCTCTGGAATTTTTGTTGCTCATCTTTCTCATTGGTATATAGGATCTTGTATTGGATGGCACTTGTTTCGACGTACCCAAGAAAGTACAATATTATTTTGATCCTTTCTAAAAACAGGGACTTACTCTCTAGTATATTTTTGTAGTCTTATTATGCATGGTTGCACTTGAGCTTTTGGACTTTACCTCAACAATTGTGAGTTCATGTGATAACACACCCGAGACATATCCTAGTGATCCTAAACCTCATTAAACAAGACCCCCTTTACCATTGGAAGTTAGTCCTCCTCCTCAACCAACCTTGCCTAAGACCGATGATATAGATTTAAATATTGATATGGCTAGTATCTTAGCAAAGGTTAATGTACATGTTCCTCTCAGTATTGATATTGTATTTTTTTTTTAAATACCTACAACATAGTCACTATTACGACGTCTTGGACTGTCTCTCCCATAGCAACCATGTCGTATATGATACCTCTTAATGTTTCTCTTTCCATGTCCATGATGTCTCTCTTGCCACCTACAAGACATCTCTCTTTCCACCTCCAAGACGTCTCTCTTTCCACCTCCAATAAGTCTCTCTTGCTACGTCCAAGACGTCGCTCTTGCCACGTGCAGGACGACTCTCTTGCCACCTACAAGACGTCGCTCTTTCCACGCCCAAGACATCACTCTTGCCACATCGAAGACGTCTCTCTTTCCACATCCAAGATGTCTCTTTTGCCACATCCAAGACGTCTATATTGCCACCTCCAAGAAGTCGTTCTTGCCACATCCAAGACATCGCTCTTGCCACGTCCAAGACGTCTCTCTTGCCACTTCTAGGACATCGGTCTTTCCACCTCCAAGATGTCGGTATTACGATGAAATCTATGTTGTCAGAAAAGAGATGTCATGTGAAATGACATCTGAGGGGGTCCGTTGTTTGTCATTCTCCCGACAATATAAAGTGGCAATTGCATCGAACGTGCCATCAGAATTTGACTCAAATGTACTAGTGCTACAAGTCATGTTGGGGGCATTCATACGATTGAGAAGCTTTAATGTATAAGACATAAGCCCAAGTTCCTTTGTATACTTTTCAAAGGATGTGACCTTGCTTGATTGTTCCCTACTACTATTGTGGTATAGGAAGCATGGTCCTTTCCTAGGGGCCCTTTGGGTTCTGAGTCGTCTTTGGTTTCCCAAAATTCTAGTCCATCTTTGGTTGATACAGTGGTCATGTCGATCCAATATTTGGATGACACCCCTCTTATTTTAGGATATAATGCATCTCTTGACCTTGTTGTCTCGCATCCTATTCAACCAACAGTCATGTCAATGCAATCTTCAACCGACACTACTATTTTTGGGGGTGATGTGTCTCTTTACCTTGTTGTATTGGATCATTTTCAACCAATGGTTGAAGAAGTGGTCGTGATGATGCAATATTTGGTCGGTCCCACTCTTCTCTTGGAGAGTGACAAGTCTAAGGAAGTGACATTGCCGATGCAATATTCAGTCAATCCCACTCTTCTTTTGGAGGGTGATGCATCCTTCAACCATGTCCTTAGCATTTCTAGTCTTGTACCTTTTGAACAAGGGAGCATTCTACTCTCTCTGAGTACTCTGCCTCCAAGTCCTAGGGTGGTTTCCTTTGATTGGAATGATCTTGTAGAGCCTCAACTTTCTTCTTCTACACCCTTCTAGATAAGGGGAATTCTTCGATATATTGTAGATAAGGTAACCTATGGAAGTATTTTATCCTCCTCAACCTGGAAAGATTTGGGTTTTCCCAAGCTTGTTTCAACTATTTATGAGTTGTTGACTTTCGACAGAAGTCCTACATGGGATCCTTGGCCTCCCCAATTATATGTTGCTTCGAACAACATTCCTGAGTCTTGTTTAATCTCTTTTCCGACTCTATTAAAAAGTTAAAATATTGCTGAGTGAACTTGTCTCTTTCACACTCGTTAGCTTGTACCCTAAAGTTAAATTAGTCTACTTGGTCTATTAAAGTTACCTTGTTTCCTAAGAGGTAACATTCCCTCGAATGTCCATATCCTTGATACACCTCCTTGAATTCATCATAGGTATGTTCCACTATTGGAACTAGTTGCTTACTTGTGACACTTGTTGCCTCCTCTGTATCATAGCATTATTTTTTCAATGAAAAAAAAAGACGCAGGGAAAAACATATTATCTTATGTTGGCAGCAGTCATGTCGCCTTTAAACAAAGAAAAAACTTTTGAGTCCACTTGTCATCAAAATTTTGGGTTTAGCATGACCTTAGGAAGCTGAGCTCGTTTCTCAAATTTTACTTCCCCAACTGGTTACTCTTCCAATCCCTATGGAGAGTTTGATTGGTGTCTCCTGCATCATAAAGTTTCATCATTAAATCTATGCTGCCAGAGTCATCCATATGTCTCATGCTCTTGTTCAAAGGATGTATATCAGCCTGTCTTGGCCATTTCTCATAAATCTTGACTTTGCATGTTGGCCATACCCTCAATGTGTCTCAAAGTTACATGAAGCCGTAGTCCTACCATGCACCCTAATCCTACTTTCCTTATGTTTAGGTAACCTTGAACTCAATAGTTGACATCTCCTCATTGCTCACTGACTAGGGGGTTTCCCTTATGTTTGAGAGCAAGAAATCTATTCACACATTGGGATTCCTGTAGTTTCTTGGATGTCATTATCCTTATTGGTGGTTTCCTCTCCTTTTTCAACAGTTTTCCTTATTGGTTGTTATTCATAGGGTATTTTTCGTGCACTGCTTGCATATGGTGCATGTGAAAGATGAACAAGTTCATTGGTTCATGAACATGTTCTTCATCTGAGTTCCTCCAAATCATCAAGATCATTCTTTGTACCTCGTGTTGAATTATGAGAGATGCCTTAATGCTCTCCTTTAAGCGGGTCTCCTTCCATTGACTTCAACCCATATATTATGGAAACGAGACCTAGAGTCCTATGAGTACCTAGAGGCTTCCAGTCATCAGTGGAAGGTGTTCTCTCCATCGACAGTTGGGAATACATTAATGTATCCTAATCGATGGATTCTTCAAGTGTTTGACCTCAACACCTTTATTCACACTTGTAAGAATGTACTTGGTTCCTTGATACCTAATTTCATTATCGGTAGGGTGTCTCGCATTTGTTAGTGCTATACCTTAATGAACGATAATCAAACGAAGTCTCATTGTGTTTGACCTCAACTCCTTTATTCACATGATGTATACTTGCACATTTGGCAAATCGTGTAGAAGACTTGAAGACATCAGTTCATAGTCGCAACTTTCTTGAGTTGTTTCTATCATTCATTGGACCAGTACCTATATGAATTTAGTGATCATGCAAGATAATATTGTACTCCATTGTATATATATATCTTGAGATTGATTTTGAGACTAGTTTTCACTGGGACTTGTTCGCGACTATGACAGCCTATGGCATGTATCTACTTTTGTATTGCCTATGCATGGCCATGAATAGTTGTTTGGTATATTTCCACATGGATATGCAGTGTAATTCAAATTTTTAGCCATGTGCACAAAGTCATTATGAAATATAATATTCTTATGAGCAACTTGTTAGTCCAACTGGGTCTCCATTACTCCACTTCTGGGAATTATAATGTATTTTGGTCATCGCAGATATTCCTATGACCTCACACATTAGGGGGCTTATGTTATAGCAAGATTTTCCTCACCCCATCCAAACTTACTCATAAGGAATTTTCCATTTCCCTATGTAGACTTGAAGTCCCTTTTTGCAGTTCCCAGAGATACAAATTGTATTTTTCCACATATATGCACCCTAACAGCTATACAATATGCGTATATGCAGGTTGCACCATTACAACCCATGTACATCAGGTTTTGTGCAAAAAATTAAAAAATTGTGTCTGGTTTCCATGTCACATCATGACATACATGATTCTTAACCTTACATATACTAGAAACGTTCTAGCTTGACCCTTCAGTTCCATATGAAGACTATAAATGGGCCATATCCAAGCTGTGGAAAAGGGGAGAAGAATTCAACTTTGAGAGAAAAGTTACTCTGGAGAAATTATTCACTTCATATTGAGTCTGCATCCCTTTGTCCTTTTAATACTCAAAACATTGTTCAGCCCCCAAGATCTTCCCTATTTGATGGAGAACCTAATTGTCTCTCTTATATGAGCTTGCCTTTGGTGGAGGATTGAAGTGGTGGAGGCCCAACTGGAAGGGACTTAGTTTTTCAGTTCCGAACGTATTGACACAAGATTTTGTCATTCATACACTTCTGTTGATTAAAATTTAATAGAAATACTCTTTTGTCGTCCAATTAACGTCTTGCAAATATTTGAATTGTTATTGCATGGGCGTATTTGTTATGAATATTGATGGATTATGATATTATATGTTCTAACTTTATATATTATCACCATATTCTTATGTATCTTGGTTGTTGAGGACAAGTTGCAGGTGTATTGCTTTGAGTCAAGTTCTCAACGATGGACTTCATTGAGCGTCTGGACGAGGTAGGCTCTTTATCTTGTCTTGTTAGCATATTTGTTTATATAGTATAATTGAGATTAGAGTTGATTTTTGCAGTCATTTCCGTCTGTTTTGGTTTACCCCATGCCATATGTTGTTCCTGAGTCTGTACTAAGGCTTAAAGTACAGTGTCAAGGCATCCGAAAAGAGGTAAAAGATGTATACAATAATAAAGTCTCATTCGGTATGGGAAACTAAGGGAGATTTCTACGTTCTCTACGTCTAGCTTCCAACTGTTCCTGGGTTGCGATATCTCGTTCAATGGCCGCCCATGAACGTTCTAATTCTTCCCGGGTATTAGCAGTTCTAAGGTTCGTGCTGAAAATACTTAACGCAATATTAGTTTGATCTGATATCCCGAGTTGAATATTAGGTTGAATTACCGTGGGTACAGTCATTGAGGAACAGTAAGGGTATGGAAATGATTTAACAAGAGATTTTAATGGCTGGTTCAATTCGGTCAAAACAAGAGAAATCTTCATATGAGGAATGAAATAAGACTACAAACAAAAGGCCCTTTCCCGTAACTGTATCATTTTTAAATAAAAGGTATGAAATGAGGGAAAAACATCTAGTTGCAAGTAACGAAAAAATCTTATCAGTAAAGACTTATGTATACATGGAAGAAGAAATTGACATGAACATAATTGATATGGTGCAAGTGAACACAAAATCCTGTAACTGTAGCTTGGTCTTACACCTGCTGATAGTCGGTGCAGAGGAAAGACAAGGGACAATTACTGTAATATGAGCTTGCTTCACTATAGTAGTGGTGGTACTAAGTTATAGTGATACCTCTCAGTTATGTAGAGCAAAATGAAAAGAAACGAAGAACATAACAAAACAAACTAATTGTGTAGAGCAAAATGAAAAGAAACAAATAACATGACAAAACAAACTTGAGATACAGTCGGGACAGAATCGGGAATCTTGAATTTGCTTCGTATTAACTTCCTTCATAGGAGAATTCTGTTACAATGGGTACCAAAAAATCCAGCCCTATGCTCTTCTTTTGGCGATGTATTTATACAAAATTTGCCTCTCGGTTCAGAGGAGCCACCTTACTCCATTTGTCCGAACCTGTTTTCAAAAAGGTGCTAGGTGTTTGTTTTTGTTTGAATTAAATACATATGATACATCTGTCTAAAAATTGATACACAATGTGTGAAGTCTTTACATTGACAACTGGGAGAACGAAATAACTCCATTTCACCTATTCTATTTTCAAGAAGAGGTAGACGCTTGTCCTCGCAGAGATGTTGTGTACATGATACACTTGTCTACAAACTAGGTCACAAGTTGCGAAGGCTCAGCTTGACAGCTGGCTTCGGCGAAATAACACTCTCGGGCCAGCTGTGGAAGTTTATCATCTATTTGTTCATTGGTGAGTTTAAGAGCGCCGAGTTGAGCACTAGGCTGAATCAAATGCTTGTCGATTTGAGCCGAGTCTACCCTGTTCATCCCCGAGATTTCTGCCAAATTCCTCTCATTTTCCTTCTTTATGTCGAGAGAAATCCGATCTGTATTTACCTGTCTCAGTGCCTCGGCATCGCTTCCAATCTTCATGCCTAATTGCTCACCATTCATGACATTGTAGACTTCTTCTAACGAATTGGTCACCTTTTGAACCTACTCTTTGCTCGAAGCGATAATTCTTTGCTCACGTCGCCGATCACTGTTTGGCGAGCAATCTTGCGACATGCCAGTTTGTCGGGGATAAATCGTGGGAGCGCCAGAGGAGGAATAGTAGCTCTGAATACTCTCAAATAGGAGAATTCCTCTTCCACATACCAGTCTGTGATATGGATCAGATTTGCGGCCATGCCATCCGGGATGCGGCGTGGCAAAAGGCCAAAAATGGTGACATGCAGGGGCACCATCACCCAGTTAAAAATTTCATAAATGAAAACATTTGCATTGTTCTCCCACAGTTTATCATGGTAGTCATGCACAGCTTTATCTTCGGATGGACTCCAAGCCCAATTAATTAAAGGAAAAGGCGTCCTAGCACATATCGCATCCATGATATACGCGGACATGTAGAACCCAGAAGGCTTCCCGGCTGCCTTCCGCTCTTGGTACTCGGTGATTTTGTTGAATAAATTATTAGAGAGCATTTTTGCCCAATTGAAAGAGAAACCTTACGCCACCCGAAAAATGAGGGGTACCCACTGGACGTAAAAATGAGCCGTGTCCTGCGATCCGAACAGCCGACAAGTCATCATCGCCACATACCTGTAATTTGGTTCCAACGAAGAGATCGAATACACACCCTCGTTGTTCACCCTGAATGTGGAGGAGCGAGATACCCAATCCTTTATCAATCTTGGCATAGTCTTGTCAAATTCGTTGCACTCCTTCTCTTTGAACTCTGCGAAGAATTCTTTGCCAAATGTGAATTCAGAGGTTGCTGGGAGCTTATACATAGACTGGATGTGTTCAGGCCTAAAAGTCCCAATAATGTCCCGTCGGTCATTTACAATAGTTCTGGACGGCAAGTCGATGTGATCCAATGCCCATCAGATTATATCGAAGTACGGGAGCAACCGAGGTCTGGTCGCAACGAGATGCATTCTCGAATGAACAATAGCCTTGTACTTAGTGTTCAGGTTGTCTTTCACGATATCATAGTTATAGTCATCAGAGTCTGAACAGTTTACTGCCTCGGATTGCAGGATATCTGTAATAGAAGACCAGGTAGATACAGAGCCGCCCGTCCGAGGTGAAGTGTCTGAGACATTGTCCGAACCCTGCGCTGTGACTTCTATATTTGCTTTGGCTCCTCTCCTTGGCGCCATAGCTGAAACTGGCGTTTTTATTCTTCTGTGATAAACCTGCGTATACATGCAGAGGATAGTTCACTTGGAGAAATACTTGCTCTATACACTTAATAAAAGATGTTTTTTCTTTTAATAAATAAAACAAGTTTCGTATATATTTTGGAAATCATGTACCTTTATCATGGGTTCATTTAATCGTGAATAGAACGAATTAATTGAAAAAATCTGATCTTATTTTCATCGTGGATTTACCCTATTCTCTCATTAATGTCATGAATATTGGGCGGCTTGACAGGTACTCGGGTTATGGAGAGTAAATGGATCCCTTGTGAAGTGTTCCAACCTTGATGCGCGGGACGTACCTTATTTTAAAATTATTTTTCTAAAAATTTCAAATCTTAACGGCTTAGAAATTTCTTCGCTTTTCGTCATCTCGTGAAATTCCCTTTAATGTTTTGACTTTACAACTCGCGAGATTGCGAATTCTGATCTCAGTATAAATTAACAATAAGCATGATGTAGCGGATCCTTAATGATAAGATTAACTTAATTGTTGGATCGTGAATCGGGAATTCGAAGACAAGTTTTTAGGAAAACGATATGCCGAGTCGTGATATTGCGATGCAGCGATAATTAAGGCTCAATATAATTATGTCGCAACTTCGCGAATCGGGGTTTCGGATATTTTAACTTTATGAAAGAAAATGTCGAGAGGCGATGTTCCGAGAACCAAGTTTAACTATGGTTAGTTGTTTACTCTTGGTTCTTGACTATGGTTATTTAAAAATTATCGCGTTCTCGACTCTCGGGGTTGAGAAAACAAAAATTTAGGGTCGAGAAATGCCGAGGCGCAAAACCCTGACGATGACATAATCAAGGGTTAAAGGTCTTATACTATTCTTTCCTTAGACGAAAATTAAAACCGAGTTCGCATTCTCGCGACTCGACACTTGTGAATTCAAGAAATAAGGTGTCCGACTTGCGAGATCCCGAAACTTGAAAAATCCTAAGGACAAACATACTTGCGAAAAACGGTCCCTTTGTAAGTGACAAAGAATTACTATTCAGGCAACAAAGTTTTTTCAGAGTTTTATGACTTTGGAAGGAAAAGGGAAAGAAAAACAACTTTAGATCTCAAATATCAGAATATTCGAAATTGTGCGAGGTGAAAACACAGGGGCGGCTCCAACATAGACTCCAACTAGGGATCCCGATTCCCTGTGAGGCGGGAAGAACAGTAGACCGGGTGCCAAAATTGGGTAAATGGAGTCATAAACTAAAATCAAGGAAAAATACAAGGAAAAAGATAGAAAAGGGAGAAAGAAGCTTTCGCTTGATAACCGAGAAGCTTTCCGAACTCAAACGCTTTTTTCGAACATAGCTGAAGTTAGCTTCGCAATTTCCTCTTTCTCGCTACTAAGTTTGGGGAGCGCTTCAAGACAGTCGTAATGATCCTAGGATATTCAATAGGTCTTATTATTCTCAGCTTGCATTAAAAGAATGATATATTATATAATCTAAAATGGGGAAGTCCCGTCTGAATTTTGGGAAATGATCAGGTTTCCAGAAAGTGTTGATTCCCGGAGTATATTGATGTTTATGTATAACAACCTTACAGATCTCCCAGACATTGCTTCACTACCAGCGAGCCTGTTCAGTACCCTGGTGAAGTTGTCTGACCCTTTTCTACTGAATTTCTTTTCACCACTTCGGAAAAATTTATGCGTTTAAACGCTAAGACGAGGGCAATTATTTCTGAATTTCCTTTCATCGTCTTAATAGACTAGGTGGGGGCAATCATTTCTGAATTTCCTTTCACCACCTGTCTTAATATTTCATCTTTAAATCATGAAGATGGGAGCAATCAGTTTATGTCAGGGCTGAGATCTGTAAAATATTTTTACAAAAGGTTTGTCGACTTATTTTGATTACTCGGTATCAACCTTTCCTTGACCCTTTCAAGACCTTTAATTCATAGGGGGATAAGGGAGAAAGAATAAAACTTTAAGGGACATCCTGTTCAAGCAAGCTTTGCTATTTTCGACGCTGTTGAAAAAACCTAGAAAGGTCAGGATCACTATAAACGTCCTTTAGCTTAGCAGGGGATTAAGTAGTTGTAAGGACTAGCTTTCTCATTAAGGTATGTTCAAAGATATTCAAGGTTTTAAAACGAAAAAACTTTAACTACCATTCAAAAACTCAGGAAGATATTGACTTGCTAAAATCAGGCCCAAATATGGACAGAAAACCAAGGAGCAATCGAAAAAGGGGTAATATCGAAAAAGGTCACAACAGTTCTGGACTAGTCTTCGAATGCATTTGGGGACAAAAATTATGACATGATTACCTTGGATTTAGCGTGTTCATTTGAGTTTAATTTGAAGATAAAAGTCCAAAAATAATCCTGTTATCTAACTTTTTATATTGCAATTTGGACAACATTACCTCAGATTGCTTTAAACAGCCTTTCATGATATATGTATCAAGAAAACTCACCTCTATCTTTCAATTTCCTCATGGACTATGAATTATCTTATGTATCACCTGATTTATGTTGTTCTGTTATCCACACCAGTCTGCACATTATTTTGTCTGTCAGCTTCGCCTGAGGCTGGAAACCTTCGAAAATGAACACAAGTCTTATTTGAAAATGCATTGAAAATTTAAGAAGGAAAACCCAAAATTGAAAACAAATATTTGGACAAAAACATCAATATGTACAACAACTCATAATGACTTTATTTATTTATAAGTGTATATATACATATATAACAATTTTCTATCCGACTGTTGTCAAGTCACGTAGTGTTTCAGATATCGTCCATTGACAGGGGCGCTGAGAACTTTCCCATTGATATTTTCCAGAAGAAAGGAATTCTTTCCTTCTGGAGCCGAGACCCTGAATGGTCCATACCAAAGGTGGTCAAATTTTCCATGCTTCCCGGCTTCTTCTCTTCTCGTATCCCATCTTAGCACCAAATCACCAGGAAGGAATTGTCTGTCCTTCGCCTTAAGATCAAACAATGTTTTCATATCATCTTTGTATTTTTGCATTTTCTCATCGATCCCCACTCTGAGCTGTTGAACCTCAATCAATTGGTTAATTCTCCTGATTACATGATTGGTCTCTTCGTTTTGATATTGCCATAACTTCATTACTGGCAACGCTAAGTTTATGGGCAGAACCACCTCGGTCCCATATAGCATCTGAAATGGCGAAATGCCAATAGATTTCTTAGTGCTGATGCGGTTTGCCCACAATGCATGCTTCAAATGTACATGCCAGGACCTCTTGTTTTCATTCCGTACCTTTTTTATCACGTTTACTAGGCTCTTATTAGATGATTCAGCCAGCCCATTTCCCTGAGGGTAATAAGCCGTGGAATGGCCAAGGACGATACTATACTTATGGCAGAAGTCGATCATAGCCATGGACTTGAAATCCTGAGCATTGTCTGTAACAATCTTTTGGGGACACCCGAATCTAGACAAGATGTTATTTTCCAAAAAGTCAATCACCACCGAGTCTGTTGCCCTTTTGGTTGGAATTGCTTCCACCCACTTGGTAAAATAATCTGTGGCCGTTAAGATCCACTTATGCTGAGCACTGGAATGAGGATTAATTTCTCCTATGAAGTCTAACCCCCATTGTTGAAATGGGGCTTCGGTTTTGACTGGAACGAGTGGTAGTGCAGGGAGTTTTTGCTTACCAACAAATATTTGACATGCATAACAGGCACGTACTTTAGCATTAACATCTGAGAATAGTTTCGGCCAATAATATCCGGCCCTCAAGATCTTATAGGCCATGGCTCTCCATGCATGATGCCCTCCATAGATTCCTTCATGAAATTCTTCTATGACTTGCGGTGTTTCTGACTCAACCAGACAAACCAGTAAAAACCCGAGTGGATCCTTCCAGAATAGTTGTTTTTCAGAAATGCAATATTTTACAGAATGAAGTTTTAAAGTTCTATATTTGGCTGGTGTTAGCCCATCCGGGCATCTCAGGTTTAGCAAGTAGAAGACTATATCTTTATACCAACTTGACGATACGAATTTGTCTTCAACCTTGCTTGGATATGTCTGGTCATCCTGCTCTTGCACACGTATATCTCCATCTTCCTCTTGTAGGCAATTGA
>ML777382.1:506089-546401 GCA_009831015.1 Picea engelmannii | reverse complement strand
TCTGTGATAAACCTGCGTATACATGCAGAGGCTAGTTCACTTGGAGAAAGACTTGCCCTATACACTTAATAAAAGATGTTTTTTCTTTTAATAAATAAAACAAGTTTCGTATATATTTTGGAAATCATGTACCTTTATCATGGGTTAACTTAATCGTGAATAGAACAAATTAATTGAAAAAATCCGATCTTATTTTCATCGTGGATTTACCCTATTCTCTCATTAATGTCATGAATATTGGGCAGCTTGACAGGTACTCGGGTTATGGAGAGTAAATGGATCCCTTGTGAAGTGTGCCAACCTTGATGCGCGGGACGTACCTTATTTTAAAATTATTTTTCTAAAAATTTCAAATCTTAACATCTTAGAAATTTCTTCGCTTTTCGTCATCTCGTGAAATTCCCTTTAATGTTTTGACTTTACAACTCGCGAGATTGCGAATTCCGATCTCAGTATAAATTAACAATAAACATGATGTAGCGGATCCTTAATGATAAGATTAACTTAATTGTCGGATCGTGAATCGGGAATTCAAAGACAAGTTTTTAGGAAAACAATATGCCGAGTCGTGATATTGCGATGCAGCGATAATTAAGGCTCAATATAATTATGTCGCGACTTCGCGAATCGGGGTTTCGGATATTTTAACTTTATGAAAGAAAATGTCAAGAGGCGATGTGTCGAGAACCAAGTTTAACTATGGTTAGTTGTTTACTCTTGGTTCTTGACCATGGTTATTTAAAAATTATCGCGTTCTCGGCTCTCGGGGTTGAGAAAACAAAAATTTAGGGTCGAGAAATGCCGAGGCGCGAAACCCCGATGATGACATAATCAAGGGTTAAAGGTCTTATACTATTCTTGCCTTGGACGAAAATTAAAATCGAGTTCGCATTCTCGCGACTCGGGACTTGTGAATTCAAGAAATAAGGTGTCCGACTTGCGAGATCCCGAAACTTGAAAAATCCTAAGGACAAACATACTTGCGAAAAACGGGCCCTTTGTAAGTGAAAAAGCATTACTATTCAGGCAACAAAGTTTTTTCAGAGTTTTATGACTTTGGAAGGAAAAGGGAAAGAAAACAACTTTAGATCTCAAATATCAGAATATTCGAAATTGTGCGAGGCGAAAACACAGGGGCGGCTCCAACACAATAGAGTGATTTTCCTCATAATAGGTTCCACACCTAGGGACCAAAAATATAAGCATGGCATATTAGGTAGATTTTAAGTAATCAGGAGTCGATTCGGGTAAGTATGTCGTATGAAGATCACAACCGCTCAAATTTGGATACGAAAAATTAGAAGCGACGAGGAGGTAAAAACGATCGCATGCCATGTGACATCATAACATCACAAAGAAAGACCCACACAATAAAAGGGATTTTGACACTAGTCGGGCACACGATACATGTCAATCCAATCAAGGTGAAAATCTTAGAGGTCAAACCCAATAAGCTTGCAAGGAGAGGGAATCTGATAGGATCAGGGAAAAATCTCCCACATCAAACCACAATGCATGAATTTGGTTATGACAAGTGGAAAGAAAGAATTAGGTGAAAATACAACAAGGTTCCACACCCAATAAGCTCGATAGGTCTTTAGAAATCAATATGAACAAGGAAGATAGCCTAGCTTCCCATTGAGGGATATCATGGTAAGGATCAAGGTTCCTGATAAGGATCATGGTTCTGACGATGGATCATGGTTTTGTCCACATAATATAATACAATAAAATTTAGGCCTTGGGACGGAGGTGAGAATAGAAAATAGGGCAATGGTGAGAAAAGAATATATGGTTGATGTTCGAGCAAGACAAGGTTTAACTCTAACTGTTGAATGTTGGATTCAAATAATAGACAATATCTGCATAGAGAGAATTCTAGTCAATAGGAATAAGATCAATGGGTTTCCCACATGAATTTCAAGGATAGAGTAGTCATGTAAAGGAAGTGACCCTACAACCCTGCTCCTACAACCACAAAAAACATGAGATTAGTTATGTGAGGAAGAAGACAGTTGCTAGTATATCGTAAGAAAAATGTTTTCCTTCACAAACTTATGAATAAATGTTGGGTATGTTCAAAGATAATCATTCATGATCTCATATTTTGTAGATAAGTGTCATGGAGGATGCATGTACCGATTCTAAAAATCATAGAAATGAAATTAATGATCTTGGGATTCCAACTAAGAGTTTGAAACTTAAGAGTATGATCAACATACAATAGGATAAACATGAATACATTAGGAACAACATGCATGAAAGAGGATGTAGAATATATATATATTCTTTATTTAAGTTATCCATTTGAAAATTCCTCAAAAGAAAACTCATTGTAGACATACAATAGAAAAGCAAACTTGTAGTTTTAAAGGAGCATCAAATACTTTGAAATATGTAAAAGGTCCCAAAAATAACTTGTCAATTTCATTATACAAATGTTAACAAAGCATCATAAGTCAAAAAGGATTATGGATACATTTGAAGGAATAAGATCAAAAGGATTAACAAGCCTCCTCAAAGATAATCATCAATATTGATCAAACCCCCAACTCCCTCAAGGTAGATAAATAATACTCATTAGGCTCAAGTATTAGAGGATTATGCATTAGAGTTGAAATTTTAGCAAGGGGGGGCTTTCCTTTCACTTACAAAATGAAAGTGGAGTTGTTGCGGCCACAACAAAACGTTTAGGTGAGGGATATGCAAGTGTTACACAGACACCAATGTGCACAAGTCTAGGTTTCACAGTGGTCAAGGAAAAATAGGGTTAAGGTGTAGATCTCAAAAATGGAGGAGGTGGGTCCAAATACCACATGGGAATCACAAAGGTAGGGTTAGGTAGGTTAATGGTAGCCATAATTGGGGTACTAATGATCCCAAGTGGTGCGGAAAAAAAAGGGACCTAACCAAAGGGATAATGGAGATGCGAATATTGCATCCCCAGAGGAGGCATGGATGGTAGAGGGATGGAAGGTCTAGGCGAGGGTTGCAGGTGTGAGCCCATGGGTACATGGTTGGATGACACCATGAAAATATTAGATGAAATGGGTGAGGTAAATGTAGGATGTGTCCCGTCGTATGCACCCAACAATATAGAGTCTTTGTAGACTTCGGGGATAATATCATTGAGAGGAGTCATGGGTTGGTCTCGTCCCAAGGAATAAACCACAATGTCAGGATGAATCTATGTCTGAGGGCTGTGATATGTCATTTGGTCAATGGTGACAAGTTTCCCATTATGGGAGAAACTCATCTTTCAAAAAATCAATGAGGCCACAACCTGAATAGCATACATGAAGCTCCTTCCTAACAAGAGGTTGTAACCTAGAGGGGCATCAACAACCTCATCATCAACATGGACTTATTTTCCCCATACCTTGATGGGATAGTTTTGGTAAGGGCCTTAGGTTTGGGAAGGATGACTATCATACGCCTGAAGGGAGATCATAGATGGGACAAGGGTGGAAGATCATATTTTTTTTCTATACCTGAACAGACATGATGCATGTGGATACGCCGTCATCGACAATGTAGCAATGGATGTTGTATTTGTTAATGGTTATGGGAATTCAAAAGGCAACAAAAGAGGGTGAGTGGAAGGTTTCAACTTGATCATTATCAAAGGTGATTATGAAATCATCCAAATGATCAATAGCTCTTGAGGTAGCAAGAAAATACTTCTTCTGTGTGGATCATGTATGAAGGACCTCGAGGGATAACATGGTGGTGGGGGGAAATTCCAAGTCATCAACAATTATATAATGATGGGTTGCCTTCCTATAAAGATTGAAAAAATTTTGAAGTGGAATATTTGGAACCCTCACAGGGATTTTGGTGGATGGACAAGGAATATGTAGATTCCCTCAGGTGGACAAAGGTGGATCTGGGGCATAGTCAGTTGTTCCTCATGGGTCATAGTGAGTTGTTCCTTGGGGGGCATACCCTAATAGTGGGATCAAGTAGTGATATTCATGTTGTTTGAATCTAACATAATAATTTGGTAACTCCCCTTACCATATGGGTAAGGAACGAGGGAAGGAGAAAGGTGCGGGGGAATGAAAGTGGACATCAACCCTTTGATAGGGAAAAGGTTATGTAACATATCTTGTTGCAATGAGGATGGAGGGGAAGGTTCAACATTGGCTCATTGAGCATCCTCAGAGGCTTCCCAGGCTCAAAAAATTATGTGAAGGAAAGGGCACTCATGAGTTTAATTTTCATAGGTAGTACAATAAGAAAAATCTTTGTTGGCATGGAGTGGTTGGTTCTACCCCTGCTTGGGAATTGGGTTGGTTCTTTGGCTTTGGTTGGGGTCAGGTTGGTTTCCCTTAGTGTTGTGAGTTGGGTTCTAAGTTCCCTGGGGTCCCTCGTTTTGGTTTTTTTCCTTCCCCTTACTCTTGTTGTTCCTGATGTTCTGGTTTGGAGGAAGGGGAGAATTGTGTTGTGCATACACTTGTCCTTGTGGAGGAGGTGCATGTCGACTAGAATGGGTAGCAGATACACTTGCGAGTGGGGACGATTTGGCCAGTGATGGACCGGGAAAAGGGTAAGAAGGATTGGTGGTAACCCCTCAAAAGGGATTTCTAGATGGGTGACCATGACCATGGTGACGTGGATGGAAATGTGGTGTAGGGTAGGAGGTACTCATGGTCATTTGAGATAAGTCACGGGAATGGTTTTGGTGTGGGCTCGAGTATCCATAAGGAGTGGGGGACCCACCATAAGGAGCAACATATCCACTAGGTCCAGTTGGTTGTGGTGGTAAACATGTTGAAGAGATAGAGTCGATGAAGCCATCAATTGTATGGGAGGTGCTTGGAGTGGTTGAGTCACCTGATCGAGAGAAGGGAGCATTAGAAAGGATGGTGTAAAGATACCCAAATTGAGCATAGATCAAGTCATATTATTGGTCCTTCTAGAAGTCCTCTTCATCATTCTAATGTAATTTCCTAATGACATCCTTGGTGATGGGAGGAAAGAGGGACTTCAAGAACAAATCCTTTAATAAGGTGTCATCAAGCTTGGATTTTCACAAGCCACACCATCTATGCCACTCATGGATGTGGTCTGAGATATGAGTGGCAATGATTTGGTGACATGTGGTAAGGATCTCAATCCCTAGGTCATGGTGAAAAAGAAATTGGAAAAAGTTAAGGAATGCCTTTGCAATGGATTCAAAGGTGTAGTGAGTGTTTTGAGGTTGGTCAATGTACCACTTTGCAGTGGCACCTATCAAGGTTCTTTGGAAAAGGAATATTCTGACAGAGTCCTTTGGGATGGAGTTCAATGAACACCATAGGTGGAAGGATGTCACATGGGTGGATGGGTCTTCTCCTGACTTTCCCTCAAACTTAGGGATGTTAGAAGGTAGATTAGTAGGAATGGGAGGCCAAGTGGGGTCATGATGGATGGGGTCATTGATTAAACGATTGAGTTATAAGATATTGAAACTGACCATGAAAGGTAATAATATTAGGGTAGTTCTGACCATGGGGGAACTAAGAGGAGATGGTATTGGTGAAGGAGATAAAAGTGAGAATTGGATGTACCAATACCTCACAACGAGGACAAGGGTTTATACTCTGAGGAGCTATAACTGGAGTATTGGTTGACATGGGCGACCCTGTTTCATCTAATGGAGATGAGAGCATGCCTTAAATGCAACTCAGGTCGAAGGCCTTTTATCCTAAGAGACTATCTCTTTGGGGGAGGAATGGTGTTCAAAGGAGATTTTCAAAGTCTTGTTGTGTTTTGGTGCTGGTATAAGTTTGTTGATGTTTGGTTTGAATGTTGTAGTTAAATTGTTGATGTAAAAAGAAATGTTGAAAATCAACAATTTAAAAGGAAGTGGATGAAATAACTTACTACATAAATAAGAAACCAATTCAAATGTAATCGATGCTAACCTTCCTTTTTGAATGAGAAAATAGGTGTTGCATGCAAGCAAAGAGATCCCAAATAGGTAAACTTTCTTTCAAATGAAGTAGCTAGACTTGCAATGGTAAAGCCCTATTAGCAAGGAAGTGAAGTGTCCTAAGGCGTCTTCCCTTCACTAACGGTTTAGTATGCAAATGCAAAAATAATTTATGGTTCTATAACAACAATGTAATAATAGCCAACATTTGTAACAAATGACAAAAAACTAAGTGTAATGGAACCAAATTAAGATCCTATCTTATATGCTTCTTTTTTGGATTTTTTGAAATGCACTATAAATGAGATGCAAATTAAAGTAAGAACTAAGGGAGAGGATGCCAATTGAATGGTAAAGATACAACCTATTTGCAATAACAAACAAAGATCCAAACTCTCAAGAAACCTCGTTGTTAAAAAGAGATAAAAAACCACACGGGGGTTTGTTCTTAAATTCCTACGGTTTAGTGGGGTTTTTAAACCAATCAATAAACTCAAAAACTAAAGGAAAATGCATAGCCGAAACAACACACATAATAAGACTACAACAAAGCAATGAAAGTAGAGGTAAATTCAAAAAATGACCAATGCATAAAATACCTCGAAATATGCATTGAAAAATAGTGGAAAAGGTCCAAATCTTGTATTTATTAGTGGCAGAAAACTTCCCAAATCCTATGTTGATCAGTGGTGGAAAAGGGTCCAAAACATTTGTTGACCAGTGAATGAAAAGAGGCCAAAATCGGCATTTACGAGTGGCAGAAAAGAGGCCAAAATATGCATTGGTAAACGTTGGGAAGAGGGAAAAAAGTGAGTTGAGAAAAAATTTCTAGAGAAGAACTATGGCTTCGAATTAGAAGGTTTCTTGAATGATTTTCATGCACTTGTACCTTAAAAAAATGAACAAAAAAATATATGAAGGTGAAAACCCAAAAAAATATCAACAAAACCCAATAAAAAATGGTAGTAAAGGTTTTCTACCACACACCCCCAACGAAGGATCATGAGTAAAAATCATATCGCCAATGGAGTCACCATTATGTTGGTGCAAATATGCAATTCCTAGGGTTTAGTGGGGTTTTTAATCCAATCGATAAACTCACAAACTAAAGGAAAATGAAGACCCTAAACAACACACACAAGAAGAAAACAAAGCACTGAAAGAAGGGGTAAATTTAAAAAATGACCAGTGAGGAAAATACCTGAAAATACGCTTTGAAAAGTGGTGAAAAAAGGTGTAAATCCTGCATTGATCAGTGGCGGAAAAATTCCCAAATCTCACGTTGATCAGTGATGGAAAATCGGCCAAAATATGCATTGATTAGGTGCAGAAAAGAGGCCAAAATCTGCATTGACGAGTGGCAGAAAAGAGACCAAAAAGTGCATTCGTTAATGTTGGAAAGAGGGAAAAAAGTGCATTGGGAAAAATTTCCAAAGAAGAACTGCAGCTTCATCTCTGAGATTTTCCTTAGTGAGTTTCATGCACCTATACCATACAAAAAGGAATAAAAAACTATATGAAGGTGAAAACCCTTAAAAACTCCACAAAACCAAATAAAAAATGGTAGTAAAGAATTTTTACCACACACCAATAACCAAGGATCGTGAGTAAAAATCAAATCCCCAGTGGAGTCACCATTTTGTTGGTGAAAATATGCAACAAGGGTGAGAAAATATATGAACTTTGTGGTTGTGTCAAAGCTACAAATAAAAGTGGGTTAAAAAATAAGAAACCCTAGTTTTCTTTTAGAAAATGCATCATGAATGGGGGATATGGGAGTAATTGCAAGGTCTGTGACATCTCGTAGGTCTATCATGTGAGATTGGAAGCTAGATATGGGGCCTCTTCCTACTAGTGTTAGAGCATTGGAAGTAAGAAGTAATCAACATTTTACATGTCAGTTTGGGGCACTAACCTCTACTAAGATGTTGGTGAGGATAAAAAATACCTAGAGGAAGAGGGCGAAGCATCTTTATTCCTCATAAGCCATGAGTCTCTACAGAGAACCAGGTGAATTATGAAGTAGCGAAAGAATTGTCCTAAAATCTCCTAGTAGGGAGAACATCTAAATACAAAATGGTCCTCGAGCTTAGGATCTAAGTAGTAAATGTTCCAAATGTTGTGATCTTGAGGAATATGGTGATTTGTCTCAATAAATGTTGGTGGGAGAAAACTCTAAGTAAATAACTTCCATTTTTCTACCATTCGTCAAATGGTTGGTGGGCTAGAGCTTCATCATGACGCACCATTTTCAGTCGGGCGAAAATTGTGTCTTTAAGCGCTGATGGGATAGTGGCGCAATCAATTAGCAACTCCTAATTTAAATTTAAATCTAAATCTACTCCGATTTACATTATGTTACCAAATTTGATTTAATGATTCGGCGTAAATTCCACGTCTCTTCATGGTCACTAAAGAATTTCAAAGCCAATCAATCGCCTTCGTACTTGCAACGCTTACGCGTTCGACTGCTTACGATTGTTCGTTGAAAGAGTTAAAAAAGTGGAACGTTTAGAATACGGCTTTGACTTACATGTTCAATTAAAAAATCTCAGATCTCTTATAAGAATTTCCATCAGATTTTAGTAAGAATTCCCATCATAGTTTGGGGAAAGAGTTAAAAACCGGAACGTATAGAATACGGGTTTTACTTACGTGTTGAATTAAAAAATATTTTATTGAAATAAGAAATGAGAGTCTTCTATTTAAGTTTCTCCTTCTCTACCAATACCAGACAGATCTAGGTATCAGAATTATTAGAACATCAAAGATAATAATGGGGAGCAATACTGTTATGGCCTTACTTCTCTGCTTATCTTTACTTGTTCTCTCATTACTGGGTTTGCCCATGACAACAAAAGCTCGAATGCGTGTGACATTTTCTTCTTCGTCTGATATTGATGATGATCATTATTTTCCACCACCGACAGGTTTGATGATATTCCGTTCCAACGCGAAATCATATTAGTTTTCTTTCTGCTAAATGTCTTTCTAGATCTTCCATATTGATTTTTGATACGAGTTGTTTACTTGCAGATGATCTCTTTCTAGATCTCCCATATTGATTTTTGATATGAGTTGTTTACTTGCAGAAGAGATCAACCCTAACCCTCTTAATATTAAATGTCTAAATTGTAAACGTTTTTTATACATATATTTTAAATATGTTCTTTTCAACAGCTTAAATATTTAAAAAATATTTAACACATACATACATAAAGTTCTCGTGCCTGTATTAATGACAAAAATTAACACATCTAATGCAATTTTTGTATGCTTCCAATCCAATCAACAATGCAATTAACTTCATAAATAATAAATCAATCTTTTACAATATTTACAATTAAGCATAATTTTTTGTAGTAAAAAGAAAATCAAACACTTACACTATAAGATTAAAAACCCACACACTCTCAACTATTTCTAATCATTCTACTTTCCTAGCGTACTTCCATCTTCTATCCCTATCCTTCTTTTAGTAGACTATCCTAGAGAGTCAACTATATTGACCTAGCTCTAGATAGAACCCGTAAGCCGAAGTGTCAACTAGCTTGACCAAGCTTCCCCAACATGAAATTGGAAGTCATCATCACATGTCTAGGGGAGCGTGATCTAACACCGTCCTCCCATGACTCAAGGTTTTAGAGGATACAAGGTGGGAAATGCCTCCATCGTTCTTAATAGAACTAGGTTCAACACCATATCATGGACCATACAATGGCACTGCATTGCTGGGATTTTGTCTTCATATATCCAGTTTCAGGAAGTCTTGCTACATGGAGAAAAAAAAAAAAAAAAAAGTTACCCGGTGTTACACTAATGGAGGAGATGTCCATTGTTTGATGGTTTATTTGGACTTTTGGAGAGGTCCTTCCCTCCTTTAGAGGTGAACGTTGGATATAGGATGGACAAACATTATTCCTTGCCATATTTCGATGCCTCCTAAATGCATTTTAGATGGAACATTACAACCTAAGGCCAAATTGTCCCACCTATAAGGTTGACGTCACCTCTTTATGAGGGTTTCATGCATGTAAATTATCATTTCATTGTATTTCGACTTAGTCTCCAAGTCATGTGGATGAAAAGCCACTTTATTTTATTTTGTTGACATAGATTTAGAGAATAGAGAATGGGAAGGAGTTGTGAGCATCATCTATAAATAAATTCCTACTTCTCATTCCAAGTGGTTGTGAGTTGTTAGAGATCATTTGAAGCCATCAATAGAAGATCTTTTACTTAGTGTTTTTGGTGTCAATTCTTGAAGCACTTTCTTTCTTGGTTTATTCTTTTTGGTATTTCAAAAACTATTGTGAATATAGAAGTTTCTACTAAAGCTATCAAGATCGATCCATTGAGGAGTTTCAAAACTACTTGGAAGGATAATGTCTAGGGTTTGCATCTCTTCCATCTTCATTAAAATGATCTGTTAAGTTCTTATATCTTGTCCTAATTATTTTTATACTCCTTGGGAAGGATTTAAACTATTCTTTCTGGTCTTTTACTGATCTTGTTGATGAATGTTATTCCCATGAGGAAACCCTTCTTGTAGGGTCTTGGTTTTCCTAGTTTGTCTTGATTAGACACGGGAATACTAGCCTTGATGCACTAGTCTCCCACTCTAATCCATAAACATTGAATAACCAATTCTTCGAGGGGCATACTTCTTGAATCCATAATGCCTAAGAGGAGAGAAGGCACTAATCTTAACTCTCAACAACCAACCGTAAAACCCCTAAAAAATCAAATCTTTTCTTTTATGGCATATAAAATACAAAAATACAAAAAAACATAAAAGATACACTGCCAAAAATATTTATTTCATTGTGTAATGAAAAATTTACAATTTATTTTCATTTTCTAGACAATTTTGTCCAAGGGTTTACTATAAATTATTGACTTTTAACTGTAATAGGGAAATCTAGCCCCAAACATTTCTCCTTAAAGGTATTATCCAAGATTTTTTCGAATGATTTAAGAGGTTTATCAATTCTAGCAATTAAATTGCAGCAACAAAAATAAGAATTGGTGAAACCTTAAAGCCAGGCTTTAACCCAAAAAGGTGGATTATAACCCTACCCTAGATTATATTTCACTTGTAGATTGTTTATAAAGGATATATAACACATTCTAATGGTGAAATTCGTCTCCTAAGTGCTTCATAGTTGGTATTTCACATTTTGGATGTTTTTGGTGAAATCCCAGGGGATTCACCACCTCTCTTTGCAAGTTTGAGATAATGGTATGGTTATTATTAATTTGTACATGAAATAATTCATTATTGGGTTGTTTACATATTTTATTCATTTTCCTAGCAAAATTACCCAATTATATTCATTATAAGTGTTTTTAGACACCCTTGGTGTGCTTTTCCTCACTCAAAATCTGCATTTTTTGTGTTATTTATCATATATCAGATTTTGGAAATTGAGGACAATATTAAGATGGTACAATTTGCAGCATATAATAAAGAGGTAAATCAAGTACACCATTTTGTCTTTCTTTTATATGGTTAGATCTCAATATCGTGTGATAAAGGGTACAAAGGTTTGTGTTTATCCCCATTAGCACATGTACAAAGGTTGCTAGTTTGAGAAGTAACACCTATAATGCTTTCACTTGATGCTTTTTTATTGTTGTCATGGTTGATAAGACTAAAAGGTATGATCTTTGAAGTGATAAACAAAATTGTCACACTGTTAAAATGACATCCCATTAAAATTTTTCTTTTCTATAAAATTGTACGATATGATATTTTATTAGTAATTCTTTAAATGCAGTTCTTGGTATACCATTGGAATGATTTGATTTTTGATACATTGACTATAGATAAACATTCACTTTGTTTTTCAACTTTAATTGCATCTATGATAATTCCTTTATCTATGATTTGGACTTTAACCTTAACAAAGTTATATATTTCAACTAAATCTACTTTGATTAGTGTTTCTTTGTTGTCAAGTTGTTCTAGCCTTTTCTATTGTGTATTCTTTTGATTTTTTATGTAAGTTCATGTGACATAGTACTCCCTTTATATGGTTTTAGTATACTATCGATCCCCTAATGTTTTGTTCTCCCCCCTTTTTTTATTGTTTTGAATGGTTATATGTGAAGAAGTTAGGATCAACATCCCATGATTGCTTAAAGTGTTTTCTAACATTCTTCTTCAATAATGTCTCATGCTTGAGTGAAATTGTAGTTTCCACATGCATCCATTAAAGTCCCATTCTTGTGTGGAGTGCTTGCTGAGGTGTTTTCTTTTCCTTCTAGCTCTTTTTAAGTTCTTGAATCTTATTCCTTACGAATTAAGTTATTTTTCCATGGAATAAGAAGGATGAAGTGACTTGACTTCTCAAAAAATTAAGCAACCCTTTTTATTAGTCACATTTTATTAGTCACATTTTATTGTAGTTTGGAGTAATAAGTGGATACATTTAGTTTTTAGTAAATTGTTTGATGATTTATTGTTTCATTTTGGTTCATTTATTTTTTCAAATTTTCAAAATTCTAATTCATCATAGAATGGAAAAAAAATCATCAATATATACAAATTTCAAATAAATTCTAGATAAAAATATAAGGTATGGATTTTTTATATAAAATCCTATCAAATTTGAGCCAATTTTTTTATTGGAGAGGAGTGGGTTTTTTCCATTGAATAACTTATTTCATTTTAATTAAATTTAAGTAAGATGTTATTTTCCAATAAAGGCCACACTTGTCCCATGGTACTACAAAGATTATAATATGTAAAAATGACAAGCGGAAGGTTAAAACACATCCCAATGAATACTTAAATGAGAGAAAAAGAACCTAAAAGAATGAACAAGAAAAAATAACTCAAAGTATTAATGTAATGAGACGGGAAAAAAGAATAATCTCAAGAAGAAGGATGTTTTCCGAGTGAGACTTGTTGTTATAAAAAGACGCTTCTAACATTGAAGGCCACAAATATGTGTGTGATGGGTGTGAGGCTATATGAGTCATTCAATCTACAACGTTTCACATGTCTATCATATGATCTTGGAAAATGGCTATGGAACCTCTTTCTAATAAAAATAGATACCCATGAGTATGTTGGATTTCAAGTTCAATGTTTTTCTTTCCATGTGCATAATAACTTTCAAGTTCCACGTTAAAAGATAAATGACATCGAAGTTTGTATATATTTGTTTTCTTTGGAAAGGGTTTCCTCGGTAAAAATTCAATGGCATCTAAGTCTTTTGATATTTGTTTCTTTGGAAAGAGATCAATCGTAACCCTCTTAATATTAAATGTCTAAATTGTAAATGTTTTTTATACATACATTTTAAATATGTTCTTTTCAATGGTTTAAATATTTAAAAATTAAATAAGTGTATGATGTATAGTTAATCGTTGAGGGGAGTGGAAGGTTGTGTCTATTAGGATATTTAGTTATTATTAATTATTATTTAATATTGTTTATATATTTTATGGCTGTCATATTGTATCATTATTTAAAGATTTTTTATATTCAAAGTATAGTTGGTAGAAGTTTATATTTTTGTCCTTGCTTATTGTTAAACTGAGATTTTTTTGTAATGTATTCTACATTTTTTTACAAGATGTGATCACTATGATAAGCCCAAAGTGTGATATTTTCTTTGTATGTGACCATGATGGGACGATTGATATATAAGTGTTCGTTAGTTGGTTTCCCAAATCCTCTTATGTGGACGATCATGGCATGCTCTTTTATTCTGATTCTCAGGGTACTTGGTTTCATTGCTTCGGTCGACTATCCATTTGTGGTGGTAATTACCTCCAAGTCGAAAATTTATGTAACCTCTGTAGGTATACGGGAATTCAGAGGTGGATCTACTAGGAAACATGATTTGTATGGCCCTAACTACTCACTTATTCTTTTTCTATGTAAAAAGTGATTGCACTTTGTAAGGGTTGTCACACCCATGGTTAGGCACACCTATTTTTCTCCACATGGAATATCTCTTTCTTATCCATGTACCACACTTTGTTCACAGGCCCTTGGATATGATTCTATACATGATTGTCCAACTTAACATTTCCACAGGCACTCTCACAACTCTTGAGGTATATCACATTTTTCCAGTCATTGGTCACACTCTTTGAGGCACATATGAGTTATTTACGTCCACATGGACACTCTATCCACTTTCCATGTCATATATGTTGGACCAATCCCCTCTTTTGTCACTATTTTAAGGTGGTTTTGCTCACTAAAGAGGGCCGACCCTTAGTTGGGGCACTTTATGACAGTTTTGGTGTTATTTTGAGCTGACTTGGATGAAGTGGAGGTCACTTAAGTGACTTAAACCTTGAGGATATGAAATGGAAATCACTCATGACGATATGGATGAATCCTTTATCATCTTGTGAAGAATTGATAGCCCTAATTGTAACGCCTCCTAATTCAAGGATTCATGGTTTTAACAATTATTTTTTTATCTAATTGACTGAGTAATTATTTTTACATGTCATCTAATTTATATTTCAATTTTCATCAAAATAAATCTAATTTATGGTTCTGATATAGTATAATAAAAAATTAAATCTCAAATCACCTAACACTTTTTCAAGATATAGGTAGTTATTTTTAACTTTCATTCAAAGAAAAACAATAATAAGTAATATTAGTGAAATACCTCTTGAAGAAGAATTTTGTCCCTTTAACTTGATTGTTGATAACTTGCCTTGATAAATTTCTTGAAACCCATTCCTCCCATCCATCTAGGAACATAGCCTCTCCATCTCCCTAGCTCTAGGAAATCATATTTCTTGGCCCCTGAGCCCAAAATCCTAGCAGCACTAGTCCACTAGTAAGCCCACCAAAAATTTCCAACAATAATCCTCCTCTGATTTCTCTTCCCCTCTCCCAATCGAATCCCCTTCCTCCAATGCCCAACTCCCATTCCTTATCCTTCCATCCACCGACTCCTCCCCCTCATCAATTTTCCAACTTCCCTTATCCCTTCTCATAAATTCCATACCTACCCCTAAAACAATAAAATATTCAATTCCTTGTTTGTTGCATTACTTAATTCTAATAAAAAATATAAAATATTATTAGCTCAATAATTAATTAACTTAGGGCACCGAAGGAAGCTCTACAAATGATACCCTGCAAGGTCTAGGGATTTAATGTTCCAGAACCCCTCTCACCTAACCTCTTCTAGCCTCCTCTATACATGCTAAACGTTGTTGCTCAATGGCTCTAAATGCCACAACAAAATGGGCACAAAAGGGGGGTTGAAAGCCCCATCTTACTGTAATGTCACAACAAATGACCCGGAGAATGCCAGAGTGCATCGTCAATCCTTTGAACGACCTCTGCACATGCGAGAACAATGCCTACAAGAAGAAATGGATGGAAGCAAGGAATGAATATGGATGCAAAGTCCTCGCATCCAAAAGTAGCTCGGGTCTGGATACCCAAAAAATATATCCCCCAAGCCCCAATTGTGCCTAGATATGTTATCAAAACCACCAGGATAGGGAAACACATGCAGTTTATGAGGGACCATGCCCTCATAGGGAAATTCCTAGGTCTCTGGCCCTCAGAAAATGACCTAGCTCGATGGATCAAGGCGTGGTGGAACCCCAAGGGAGACTACGAGCTTCAACTAAGCTCCAAAGGATTCTTTACAATAATATTCTACAACTTGGAGGACAAGGACTGGATCTTTGAAGGAGGATCGTATTTCTACAACTCTATTGGTCTCTACCTGGGATTCTGGACGGATCGATTATGCCCAGAAAAGAAAAACTTTGCCTATGCACAGGTATGGATTCGCCTTTATTTGCTACCTCAGGAGTTTTGGTTAGAGGAAATTTTAATGGGCGTAGGTAACACCTTGGGTGACTATGTCAAATCTTCTGAAGCTACCAAATAGAGAAAATACACCTCCTATGCAAGGATATGTGTCTATATGAACATCTCCAAAGCTCTGTCAGGCATAGTTACCCTAGAATACTAAGACGAGGAATGGGCCCAAACAATAGACTATGAAAACATCCCTTTCATATGCATAAAATGCCATGAACATGGGTACTTCTTCAGATCTTTCCCTCTAAATTCCCCCCCAAAAAAGGAAGTTGAAGAGAAACCAAAGGAAGGATTCACCCAGGTTCAAAATCGAAGGAAACAAGCTCAGAAGAAGCCCACAACTAACAATGGAAAAAAGAACCCGAATAACAAATCATTTGAATCCCTCAAACGCCTTCCAGAGGCAGAAGAGCTGGAAAACCCCCACAAGAATGTGGGGAAATATCTCAGCAAATGTAAGGAAGATCAACCGTCTCTAAGGATTCAGACCCCAGCAAATCAAGAAGACCCACAGATTCACGCATCCTCAGGGAAAGAACCAAAAAGAAATGAAGACACAGTCATGGAAATGGATGAGCAGGATCTAGCAGAAATTGACCTAGATAGGCTAGAAGAGGCACTCAACAAAAAGGATCTCCAAACCTTACCAGAGGACCAAATTAGGAAAGTTCACAAGGTATTTATGGATTCATCAACATGGTCTACCTCTAGGTTGGGGATCAATATTGACCCAAACCTATATCCAAGAAGATACCCAAAAGAGAACAATCGACGGGGAAGAAAATCGGCTCACCAGCTAATAAAGGAGGTGAGAAACTATATGATCAACTCGGGACAGATTCGTAGGCTCTTAGAGAGATCCTTCTCACAGCCACCAAATTGTTAACTATGAAGATCCTCACCTAGAATATTAGAGGTGTAAATGGAAGATCCAAGTAAAGGATCCTCCAAAATTGCATCAAAACGAAAGACCCTAATATATTCTTGATACAAGAGACAAAATGTGCAGGGAAAAATGTAGAATATATCATCAAAATATGTTGGTGCAACTTCGAATACTATCAAACAGACTCAAAAGGGGCTTCATGAGGCCTGGAGATCCTATGGAATCTTTCTACAGTCATCCTTGATCAAGGTTTCTCCACCCCAAGCACCATCACAATGCACTATAGGGCCATAGGTTCATACAAGGAGAGAATGATCACAAATGTCTATGGACCGCAAAACAATCAAGATAAAGACCTCTTTCTTTAGAGCCTGACTTACCTAGGTTTTTTAGTAGAAGGAAAGCGATGGATAATAAGGGTTGACTTCAACATGATTCTCACACTGGAGGAGATACGAGGGGGGGAAAAGCACCTGGAGCAGGATAGCGCAAAATTATAGGAAATCATAGAGAACCTTAGATTGGTAGATATTGAGAATGGCGATGGCACCTACACCTGGACCAACAAAAGATCAGGTCACCAAAAAATAGCATGCAGGCTTAATCACTTCATCATCTCGGAAACTCTCCTTTTAGAAGTCCCCCTAGTATATTCCAACATCCTCTCGAAGGAAAGCTCAGACCACTGGTCGGTTCAGCTCTGGGTTGACACTATTTCCACCCCCAAGCTTAAACCCTTCAGATTAGGAAAATTTTGGATCTCCCATCCAGATTTCTGGGAGCTAGCCCGTCACTGGTGGAGCATTGCGGAAACACAGAGGGATACAAAAATGTATTGCTTCCAGCAAAAACTAAAATATTTTAAACAACATGTGCACAAATGGAACCAATAAGTCTTTGGGAACATTTTCTAGGAAAGGAAAATGTTGGAACAAAAACTAGAGAACCTTTAGGGACAAATCATTCACGCAGGATACACAATCACTCAGGAGCAGGAGAAGAATGAACTCAAAAGGAAACTAGAAGAAAGACACAATCAGGAATAAATCTCATGGAGATAGAATTCTTGGGTTCAATGGCTCAATGAAGGAGAGAAAAACACCAAATTCTTCCACCATTCCATGATCCATAGATGCCTCATCAATCACATCATAAAGTTGGATGACTCGCAAGGCAACAACCTGTTAACTCATAAGGAAATAGCGCACGAGCTGACAGACTTCTATAAGGATCTCCCCTCAGAACCCAATGTGGACCGTACCCCAACAATAGAGCGGGTGAACCAAAATATCCCAACTATAATCACACAGGAATAGAATGAGGATCTCATGACACCAATAACGAAAGCATAAGTGGATCAGGCTATTCAGGAGTTACCCATAGGCAAGGCTCCAAGCCCAGATGGTTTCAAAATAGACTCCTTCCACTCTTGTTGGCCTATGTTAAGGGAGGAAGTGTGGTAGCTGGTGTAGGAATCACGTATATCAGGAAAATTTCTTCCAGCACTAAATGCCACTTTCCTCACCCTAATACCCAAAGAAGAAAGGGTCACAAATCCAAAGAACTTTAGACCCATATCTCTTTTCAACGTAATCTACAAAATCATTTCCAAGGTCATAGCTCTAAGAGTCAAGCCAATTCTCCCCTTCATCATCTCCAAAGAGCATTCAGGATATGCCGAAGGAAGGAAAAGCATGGATAGCTTCATACTTGTCCATGAAATCATTCACTCACTCAAAAGCACTCATACTCCATGTATGCTTCTAAAACTTGACCTTTCGAAATATTTTGACAAACTAAGATGGCTTAACATGAAAGCTCTCCTATCGACTTTTGGTTTCAACAAGGATTGGATCTCTTGAATAATGAACCTCATTTCCTCAACCTTTTTCTCAATCCTTGTCAATGGTGTCCCCTCTCAACCCTTCTTCCCCACAAGAGGAATATGGCAAGGCAGCCCTCTCTCCCCTTTCCTTTTTTTCATAATGGTTGAAGGTATAGGATGTTATATCAAGTCTTCAATTCAAAATGGATCCCTCCAAGGCCTCCCTCTTCATGGGTTAAAACCGACAGCCTCCCACAACCAATTTGTTGATGACACACTGCTAATGACAAGAAGCAATTAAACTAAGCTGCATCCTCTTTGATTTCAGGTAAGCTTCCAACACCACCTTTAATCTGGCCAAGTCACAACTCTTTTTTTAAAATACTCCTGTAGCAATACAATAAATCCTTTCTCAACTTCTTAATACCCATGTCTGCACTCTGCCCTCTCGCTACCTGGGGCTCCCTCTTTCTAACTCAACGGCCAGAAACATATCCTGGGACTCCCTCCTACTCTCCATCACCAACCATCTTAGCAGCTGGATCTTTCACTCCCTCAACCTTCCAACCATATTAGTTCTCTTAAATTCAGTCCTCCAAGCCATCCCAACTTACCTCTTCTCAGCCCTATCTTCCCCCCAATTAGTCATAAAGAAAATAAGGAATCTGCAAAGAAAATTTCTATGGCATGGACACAACCAAACAAAAAATGGGCCCTAGTCAGCTGGGACAAAGTCTGCAAGCCCAAATATTCAAGTGGTTTGGGCCTTCGGGACCTTGGAAAATTAAACAGCACCATGGGAGCAAGAATTTGGTGGAGATGGATCAAAACACCAGCAATGATCTGGGCAAAACTCTTGAAATGAAAATATGCCCCGAATACTCATCAATGTCAACTCATAAGAATGCAGGAGAAAATTCAAGGCTCCAACATATGGAATGCGACATGGAAAAATCGACCACTCATACAGGAACATTCTTTCTGAGAAGTTCACAATGAATAGAATGCCCTATTATGACAGATTCGTGGTAGCAAATTCCACCCCTACTACTGGTAGAAAATCTACAATCCTAGGAAAATCACATTCAAGATCTTACCACTCTAAAATTGGCAGATTTGTGGACAGATACCCCCAACAGCTCTCCCTGGAGAAGCTGGAAATCTACTCATCATGAACTCCAAGTGGAAATGGACTATTACCTGTAGCACTGGAAACAAGATCCAACCCAAAGGCGAGTCTGGAAAACCACATACCAAGACATTCTCATATGGGGATACACACCTCATGGAATCTTCACTCTCAAGGAGGGATACACTCTTCAGGAGAAATTCCATAACCTTTAGAAAGATAACAATATGGAAATCAAAACTCTGGCCCAAAATCTCTACTTTCCTATGGATTCTACTTCAGAACAAGATATTAACCTGGGACAATCTTCAATGACGATGTTTCATTAGCCCCTCGATTTACCATCTCTTCCATCTCTAGGCAGAAACCCTGGAGCACCTCCTAAATAACTGTCCACTCAGTGAGAACATATGGAACTAGGCCACTCAGTTCATGAGAAGAACCAAACGAGTTAAAAACAACATCATAAGCACGATCAGGGATTGGGGCTTCAGTTCCTTCAAAATTCCTATCCCGACCATAAACTGGAAACTCTTACTAGGCTTCATAGTTTGGCAACTATGAAAAGAGAGGAATAGAAGAATATTTCATTCCCAACCATCTCCTCCCACCCTCCTCTGGAATACAATCCTCCTCAATCTCCAGGAAACTCTTCAACTACATTTATGGACCAAGGAAGACCTACCCACTGACCTAGGGTAGATCTCTCTCCTCAACTCTTGGGGCTTATCATTTTCACACTCCACCCCTCCTAAGAAACCAACCCTAAGTTCAAAATCCATCATTCCCTCTAAGTGTCTCCCCCCCTCACCAGGCTTCCATAAGGTCAACTTTGATGGCACATCAAAAGGCAATTCAGGACACTCAGGCTATGGAGCGGTCATAAGAAATAGCTTGGTCCAAATTTGAATCTTCATTGGAGAAAATCTCGGATGTGACACCAACAATACAACAAAAAATTGGGGTATTATCAAAGGAGTGCAAATGGATCTAGATCAAAACCTCACCTATCTGATCATTGAAGGAAACTCCAAAATCATAATAGACTTGGCAACAAAAATCTTGAATGCCAGAGAGCCAAGGAAAATCACTCCCATTTGGTGCCTCCTTGGCCCTCTTTATAGTTTCCATACTCTTCTCATACCCTCTCTAAATCTAACCCCCTCACACACTCAAAAAAGTGAAAAAAAAGTTGCGGACATACTGGCCAATGTAGGAGTTGACTCTATGTAGCAGATCAATCTCCACGAATCCAAGCAATCCCGAAGCTCACCCCTTTGGCTCCAATACGAGGAGATTGCCCAGCTGGATGGACCTAATCCGGACATGGTGCCACCTCTATCTACTTAGAATTTCTTCCAAGTCAGAAATGATCAAAATCTCAGGAGAGAGGGCGACCGTTAGCATCAGCGTAGAAGATCATTAGTCGACAAATATTTCGGGACCTAGACAATCAGGAGTCAGGAGCATGGAGTATGTTGTTTTCCAAAGTCACGAAGTCATGAAAAGCAAGAGAGAATCTGGATCGTTGATGCTCGAGGAGATCTAGACAGTTGGTGCTCCAGGAGATCTGGACCGACGACAAACGTTTTTGGGAACCTGACAATCAGAATTCAGGAGCACGAATGATGTTGTTTCCCAAAGTCATGAAGTTGCAAAAAGCGAGAGTGGGTATGGACCATTGGTGCTTGAGAATATATGTACCATCGATCTAGTCCCATTGATCTGACACGATAAAATTTCAGGAACTCGACAATCGGGAGTCTGAAGCATGGAGGGAGTTGTCTGCCCAAGTTGTGAAATCATGAAACGCAAAATTGTGAAATGCAAGAAAGGATATGGACCATTGATCACAAGTAAATCTAGACTATCAATCTGGTCTCGAAGGACTCGCAATTTCAAGTATTGGAAGAAGGGGAACACTCAGTTCCTCATTATCTCGAAGCACGAAATACCGAAATTGAGAGAATACAACATCCACAAAATGCAAACCCATAATTTAACTGCAATTGTTGGATCACGGAAGGCATCCAAGTTCAGGGGTTTGATTTTCAGGAAAGTAGTGCATTTTGTGTAAGCAGATAGGTTGCAGGTCTTTTTTGCAAGCTTTCACTTGCAATTAATATAAGGATCCACTTTTTTATTCACACACACAAAAAATTAATTGACTTAAATAAATTAATAATTTAGTTAGTTAATTAGCTTGTAATACATATATGAATTAATTTAACTTAATTAATTATAACCATTAATTAATCTTACTGGGTGTTACCTACACCCACCCTTTAAGAAACTTTGTCCTGAAGTTATAGTAACTTAAAATACAAGGATAGTAATAAAATGATTCATATATCTAGATCATATAAGAACATCATTAATTTAAACATTCATAAATACTAGTGTACATGCACAAGGCATATATGCATAGCTAGCACATACAAAACTTGTGCATGTACTAATGGAAATAATTAACACATCTAATATAATTATTTTATGCTTCCAATCCAATCGACAATGGAATTAACTTCATAAATAATAAATCAACCTTTTACAATATTTACAGAATCCTTCAATTATAATAATTTAACATAAGTAACATTTACGTAGAAATTCTAATTGAGTTAAGCATAAAAAAAAATTGAGAAAAAATAAATCAGACACTTATGTTATAAGATTAAAAACCCACACACTCTCAACTACTTCTAATCATCTTGCCTTCCTAACATACTTTTGTCTTCCATCATTATCCTTCCTCTGTTGGACTATCCTAGAGCATCAACTATATTTACCTAACTCCAGATAGAACCCGTAGGAAGAAGTTTCAACTAGCTTGACCAAGCTACCCTAGTAGACAACTGGAAGTCATCATCACATGTCTAGGTGAGAATGATATAACACCATCCTCTAATGACTCCAGATTTTAGAGGATACATTATGGGGAATGCCTCCACCATTCCTGATAGAACTAGGGTTAACACCATTTCATGGACCATACAATGACACTATATTTCTGGTATTTTTTCATCATATATCTAGTTTCAGGTAGTCTCGCTACCTTTAAAAAAAAATTATTACTGGGTGTTACACTAATGGAGGAGATGTCCACTATTTGATGGTTTATTTGGATGTTTGGATAGATACTTCTCTCCTTTAGAGGTGAACTTTGGAGATAGGATGGCCAAGGATTATTCCTTGCCCTATTTTGAGGCCTCCCAAATGCATGCACTAGTACATTTGAGTCAAATTGTGACGCCGTGTTCCTAGAAATGTCCACTTTATATTGTTGGGAGATTGACAAACATCAAACCCTCTCAAACTTCATTTCAGATGACGTTGGTTTTCCAACGACACATATATCGTCTATGTTGCAACATTTCATGTAGACAATGACACCTAGATGTCTCACTTGCGATGCCACAGACCATCGATCTTCCTATGTTTACGCTATATCAACGACATCTCACCTACAACGATGAATCCATGACAATGACACTAGGAATGTTGGACGACTGACGAAAGGTAACATCGGTCTTCCGTTGTCTATGCTATATCAACGATGTTTCACTTGCGATGTTGATGCCATGAAAACGATGCTAGGAACGTCAGAAAACCAACGTAAGGTAACTTCGGTCTTCTGACATGGATGCTATATAAATGAAGTCTCACATGTAACGTTGACTCCATGATAGAAATGCTAGGAACGTCAGAGAGTGACAAAAGGTAATGTCTATCTATCGATGTGTATGTTATATCAGCGACACTAGGGACGTCGAAAGACCAACGACTTGTAGGTGTTTAAAAAAAAAAAAAAAAATGGTATCAAAGAGGTTTAGGGTAGGAATCTCATTGTTATCACAATTGATGAGGAATAGGATAACCATTACACAATACCATCATCACTATGGAAAAAAAATTGTTCCCAACGACATAGTGGGTAACATTTGGCTCCTACTTAGGGTCAATTTCTCTTCTCGGGATCATTTGAGAACCCTAGAATCCTTCCTTACCAAACTTTCATCAATAGTACCCTTTGTACCCTTATGTTTGATCATTTCAACATTAATCATAGGTAAGATCAAAATAAAATACAACCTCGAAGAAACCTAAACAACAACATGATGAGAAACATGACCAACAAGAAGAAACATAATTGAAAAGTACCCAACATATAGACTACATAAATAATATAGTCAATCTAGTCAACGAATATAAGGAAGGTACTCCAAAATTAGGGTAGGAAAATAAGAATTATAACATTGGAATAGGATAGAAGAGTGCCCACTTAAATGTTGTTTTGATTATTGGCCGTATAGAGGACAATTCTGGCTAATTAAAGAAAACAAATCTTCAATTAAATATTCCTTTAACATGCCTTTCTTCACTAAGCTTTAAACACTAGCATATTTACTCCTGTAGAAATATTTTGCATGCCCCAGGGCATCCAACCTGGATGTGAGATACAATTGCTTTCAATAATCACATTGATTGGAATGTATGTCATCATTAAGAGCTAGAGGACCTATAGGTGAAATAGTCATAAACAGGTTGATCCATATTTATCTCTCAATCAGGGATATATTAATCAGATGGACCAATGAATAACCATGCAATATCTCTCTCATTGATGTTCAAAATTTCCTATTCTCATAATACTTTAAGAGTGACAAGGAGTTTCCTTGCTTCATACCACAAAAAGGTTCACTAATGAAGCATTGACTAAATGTTTTTATCTCCAAGCTGCTTATTAGTCAATTTGTTGCTACAAGAATTTACATTGGACTGTGACTGTCGATGTTAAGGCTAGTATGAGGTCGACACATCCCTTACTCCCCTCACTATTTAGATCAAGTAAAACTCTCATTCCATGACACAGAGGCTATCATAATCAAAGTTGTTGGACATATTGTCATTGATATGTTGTCATTGATGTCAATAGTCGATGTCATTGCGATACGATTATAAGTTGTTATGATGAATTGTCATTGATAAGTTATCATTAATGAATTGTCATTGATGTCAACAGTATAATAGTTAGCAGAGAATGAAAATGTCAAACAATATGCAGAGATTCAAGATCATAAGCAAGGACATTAATCAAATCTCATAAGGAGGAGCGCATTGTATAAATGTCGTCGGGATTGAAATCCCCATAGGAAAAATCCATAGGATTCAAGAAAGAATCCCACTCATTGAGATAGTTTTAAGGAGTAGTCGCACAAAAATACATAACACGGGGTGCAAAGGAATCCACTCTAAATCTCAGGAGAAATAATGATAAGAAGAAAGATCATTAGATCGAGGTGAAGTCATAGTTTTGAAGAATTATATTTGGACCATCAGATATAGGAGTTACAAGAGAAGGAATGTTGGAGGATTGGTCAACGATTAGATCAAGTTGTGACCATTGGATATGCAAGCGCCAGATCAAGGGCAGGGATTGATTGTGGAGTGCGAAGGGAGAATTAAACAACTCATTAATTCCAATCCTGCAATTATTCTAGACCACCAATCGTCACCTACCAAATAGATCTACGGTTGGCATGAGTTCCACTACCAACGAGAAGTTTCCATTGTGGAGCTTGAAGATAGTTTTAAATGTCGTGCTAGTTGGGACCCCGCAATCATCCCTGATCATTGATCTATTCTAAGAGAATTCTGGACCATTGGATTGGTTAAAAATGGATCATGATATTGCATCAAAGATGAACCGTTAGATCAAATAAAGTTTCTCGAATTTTATTCGGGGAATCTCACTTCGGGAGAATTAAGAATTGGGAACGTATAACCCAAATTCCTGAAGGCCGAAATGAATCTAGACCACTGATGTAGAACTGATCACAGTCGTTAGATCCAGGAGGAGGATATGTGCCTCAATAGGAGATCTATGTCAATAGACCACAGCAGCAAGGACATGTGGCATAATCAGATGATGACAAGTGTCAAAATGAAATTGGAATTTCAGGTACGTATAAGTCATGAATCTAAGTGACATGTGGAAGCCACTCATCTAGTGCCAAGTCATAAGTGATGTCAGCAAGTTACGTCACTTTAGGAGTATGTACTTGGGGGGAAACTATTTTCTAACATCAGAAATCACCCGAAGTGTCGAAGGTCGAAGTTAATGCTTAGCGTTGATATAATTTGGGAGCATTCTCGATCATTGATCAAGTATAGTGGAAGGATAGCGTAAGTACATGTGTTAACCCACAGCAAGTGGTCACCATCACTTTATGACTCATTCGGTAGGTAATCGTTTCAGAGGAATTGTTACTCCAGAGTTCAGAAGCCACAAATAGTTGAAGTTCCGAAGTGAATGAGAATCGTTCATCGTGAAAATAATATATCGACCGTCAAATCTACTTTGGAGAAATATGCTTCAGGATATTTGAAAGATTATAGAGGCTAGAAGTCGTAAAGGACAAAGTCCCAAATTACCGACAGTCATTCATCTCATCGGGAGATTAAAACATGACCGTTGATTTTGATAAGTGATCAAGCACTTGCTTGGGTTAGAGCCTAGTCACCACTTATGGTCGTATGGAATAAAGAAACAAAGGAAAAAATAAGAGGCAATGTTCAAATCAATAAGCCCATGGTTTTGCGCATATGGTCATATGTAAATGGTTTGAAGGAAGCACCTCATACAGATTTAATTCGATAGAGAGTTAACACTAGAACAATACAAAGAATCAATAAAATATATAATATGATATGTTGGTGAAACTTAGAACACAACGAAAGCATGAGAATGATATGATGAGTCGATCCATGTCTGTGATCAACTCTTGAAGACAAAAGAACCGACACACAATCATGATTAAGAGAGTTAAATCATGAGCATTATGAATAAAGGATAAAAAGGAAAAATAAAATTATTTAAATATTAATATTATCATTTAAATGAAAAGGTACAATGGGTCAAATATCAAAAGACTCAATCATTGAAATTCACACCAATTGGAAGACTATATAAACAAGAAATAATGGTGAGAAGATGGTGTAGTTGAATTTGTTGAAGTATATATATATATATATATATATATATATATAATGGATTGAAAGAAGGTTCATTCTATTAGGTTGGTTCTTTTTTACAAGATGGGTCTTGTATGAGGATTGGATTCATCACATCTCAGTTGGATATGATATCAACAAGATGGGACTTGTTATGAGAGTTGGATTCCTCATTTCTTAGTTGGATTTGAGAAATACAAGCTGGGTCTTGTAACAAAGAGATGGGTCTCTCATAATTGTTTGAAGATAATATTAAAATATTGATCTTATGTATTCATTCAAGTTAAATATATAAATAAAGTATTTTTTCTTATATATATATATATATATATATATATATATGTTGATTGAGAAAATAAAATAAATATTTTTTGTTTAGCTAGTTTGTGAAAAGTGGAAAATTGTCCAAAGTTTTGTGACACTGATTCATACCCACCTCTCAGTGTCAAGTATCCATTTCAACAATTGGTATCAGAGTGGGTTCCTTCATCACACTTTAAACACTAAAGGTAGATTCAGAAGAAATGGGTGGACAAATTGTTATCTCCACAAATGAATCTCCCTTATTTGATGGAACTATTTATCATGGACGGAAAAAATGAAAAGATATCAGAAGACAAAGGGATATGGAGTTTGGGATTCGTTAGTAAGTAAGCACTGGCACTTATCTACTTCTAAGAGAAAAACCAAAACTGGAAAGGAAGCTAGGAGAAACAATACAGTAGTTTTAAAAGAAATCCAGGATGGATTGTTAGACCAAGTCAAAGAAAAGATGAGACACTACAAATATGCTAAATAATTATGGATCCAACTAGAAAACTATTATCAGAATGAAACACAAGAAGAAGAGAAATCCTATCAAAGTGAGGAACAAGACTCATATAAAAAGGATTCCTATTAGTATAAGGAAAAATACTCTAATAAAGAGGATCCCTATCAGAATAATGAACAAAACTCAGAATAAGATAATTCTTATAAAGATAAGGAAGAAGATAAAGAAAAGAAAAATTGTAATCAATTTGAAGAACATAATATAGAGAAATACATTTCTAATCAGAATGAAATGTAGTATTTGATGCAAACCCGAGTTAACAATGAAGAAGACAATCTCATCAAGGAATAGAGGAATACCTTAGTATCCGCTAAATAAAAAATATTATATTTTAATACTGATGTTATAACTAAATTTTAAGTGATTAGTATGGAACCAGGAAATGGTCTATATATTTAAGTTACTAAGGATGTTCTTGATCATCTTGAGTCGACAAATATGTGCACTCTAGAAGAGTTGCACAAAATCCAACAAAAGGATATGTTTCTACTTCAACTGTTAGATCAATCTAACCATAAAAAGTTTGAACAGAGAGTTCAGCTAGAAGACAAAGAAAAGGAGACCAAAAGATTGAAAATTGAAGTTACTAATATAATAGAAGAGATGGAAGAATTAAAGACACATGAAAGTAAAATAAAAGAATATCTAAAAGAATTAGAAGAATTAGTTAATAGTCTAAACACTCAACTTGAGGAAATTAAAGAAAGTGAAGAAGACCTAAAGATCCAGTTAACAAGGAAAAAAAAATCTTACCACATGTTGGAATTGGAAATCATCAATTTCAAAAAGATAAATGAAAGTGCTAGTGCATATCTAAAGACTCAAATTGAAGAAGCTAAGAAAAAGGAAGAAGCTCTGAAGATCCAAATAACTAAAAAGGAAGAATCATGCCAAATGTTTGAACTAGAAGCCATCAACCTCAAAAGGATTCAGCTAGAATATGAGGAAGAAATCAAAAAATTGAAAACTAAATTTTTTGATCTAATAAAATATATGGAAGAATTGAAGACATATGATAAAACTATTAAATGTAAAGAAGTATTGGATGAGACAAAATAAATAGCCAATCTCAAACAAATGAATGAAAATACAAATATGATTGTCAATTTCCATAATAGCTCAGCTATCCTAGATAATATTTGGAAGAGCCAAAGATCAATTGTTGACAAAACTGGTCTTGGATACAATAAGAAAGAAAATTAGATGATTGATCTCTCAAGCCAAAATAAAATCAAGAATGGAAACACCTTCAATGGATATTGTTTTTCTTGTCATATTTTTGGCCATAGAGCAATGGACTGCAAGAAGATAGAGGAAGGATATATAAGAAAATAAAAAAACTCAATTAGATGTTGGAGATGTAATTTTGTTGGGCACACAACAAAATTTTGTCATACAATGAGATGTTACAACTGTGATAGGTTTGGGCACAAATCTCAAAACTGCAAGAATACAAAAAGTCAATATTTGAATAAGTCATTCAAGTTAGTAACAAAACCTAATAAAAGTTGGAAGAAGAAAGGAGATGACAAATCTCCAAAAACACAATTAGAAAGAGAAGATCCAAAAAGTAGAATATCTCATAGAAAGATATGGAGAAGAAAATCTGAAGGAGAAAGCAAGAAAGAAGTTATTACACCTGAAAATGAAGAAATTAATAATAAGAAAATGATGAGTGAAGGTCCTAATAAAGAATGTGAAATTCAATATGAAATAAATCAAGATCAAGAAAATGAAGTACATATAAAGGAATATGGGACAATATCAAATTATGATAATGTCATAAGTTGTTAGCAAAAGAAATAAAATTCAAAAAAAAGTTTAAATTGGTTTTTACAAAATCAAAGGATTATGCCAAAGAGTTTATAAATTAACATATGGAAAATCTTTACTATCTATAGATTAGTGGTCAAAAGAAAAATCATTGGTAGGGTTAGTTGTAGAATACAAGAAGAAGAAAAAATAAATGTAGTAGAGAAGTTCAAGGAGTATCATTCAACAAAGATCAATTGATAAAAAAATTGGTATTTAAATCAATTGGTATAATTCCTCAATTGATATTCCTGTGAAATATCAAAGAAGAATAAGAAGAAGATCAAAAGGATCAGTAAGATTCATACTCTTGTTCTATTTGAAAAAGGAAAGTCAGCAAAAGCTCAGGAGGAGTATTTTGGTTACTAAATAAGAAAGTAATTAGATTAAGTTTTGAAAGACTTGATCACTACAAATGGGTATCACTACAAAATTGGTATCAAGAAGACTACTTATTTGAACAAAAAAATCCCAATCAACTAAGATAAGAAGTTAGTAAATTAACATGGAAAGAGACCTTGTGAGAAAGAGATACCCTTTCAGAAACAAAGGGGGAGAGTACTTAGAGGCAGAGAGAGCATATTGATAGGGGGAGTCATTCAGTTATGGCATGCAGAACATGATTGCAGGGGGAGTTACCCAAGTTCATATTCTATTCAACAACATGCAAACAGACAGATATTGATCATAAGGGGAGAAACCCTTTTCCATTGATTTCAAATGGGGAGAGTAACTTCATAGGAGGAAAACATCATTACAGGGGAAGTTTGTGTATGAAGTTAGTGTGTTTCCATCAATGAAAAAGGGGGAGATTGTTGGACATATCACCATTGATATGTTTTCATTGATGTCAATAATCGATGTCATTGTGATGTGATGATAAGTTGTTATGATGAATTGTCATTGATAAGATATCATTAATGAATTGTCATTTATGTCAATAGTATAACAGTTAGTAGAGAACGAAAATGTCAAACAGTATGCAGAGAATCAAGCTCATAAGAAAATACATTAATCAAAGCTCAGAAGGAAGAGTGGATTGTAGAAATGTCATGAGGATTGAAATCCTCATGGGAAATCTCCAGAGGATTCAAGAAAGAATCCTTCTCATTGAGATAGTTTTAAGGAGTAGTCACGCAGAAATACATAATGCGAGGTGCAGAAGAATCCATTGTAAAGATCAAGAGAAATAATAATCAGAAGAAAGATCATTAGATTGAGGTGAAGTCATAGTTTTGAAGAATTATATCTGCACCGTCAGATCTGGGAGTTACAAGAGAAGGACCATTGGAGGATTTCTCAATGAGCAGATCAAGTTGTGATCGTCGGATATACAAGCTCTAGATCAAGGGAAGGGATTGATTGCAGAGCACGAAGGGAGAATTAAACAATGTGTTAATTCCAATCCCACAATTAGTCTAGACCGTCGATCATCACCCGCCAAATAGATCTACGGTTGGAATCAGTTCCACTACCAACAAGTAGTTTCCATTTCAGAGCTTGATGATATTTTTAAACGTTGTGCTAGTTGGGACCCTGCAATCATCTCTGATCATTTCTCTATTCCAAGAGAATTCTCGACCATTGGATTAGTTAAAAATGGATCATGAGATTGCTTCAAAGATGGACCATTAGATGAAGTCAAGTTGCTTGACTTTTATTCAGGGAATCTTACTTCAGGAGAATTAATAATTGGGAATGGATAAACCAAAGTCCCGAACGCGGAAATGAACCTAGACCATTGATCTAGAATTGATCACAGTCATTAGATCTAGGGGGAGGATATGTGCCGCGACATGAGATCTACGTCAACATACCACATCAGCAAGGACATGTGGCACAATCAGATGATGACAAGTGTCAAGATGAAATTGACATTTCAGGTACATATAAGTCACAAATCTAAGTGACACGTGGTGCAGCCGCTCGACCAGTGCCAATTCATAAGTGACGTCAGCAAGTTACGTCACTTCGGGACTATGTACTTCAGGGGAAACCAATTTCTAACATCAGAAATCACCCAAAGTGTCGAAGGCCGAAGTTAATGCCAACTATTGATCTAATTCGGGAGCGTTCTTGAGCGTTGATCAAGTACAATGGAAGGATAGCGTAAGTAGAGGTGTTCACCGATAGAAAGAGATCACCACCTCTTTATGAAACATTTGGTAGGTAATCTCTTTGGAGGAATTGTTACTCCAGATTTCAGGAGCCACGAATAGCCAAAGTTCCGAAGTGAACAAGAATCATTCATCGTGAAAAAAATATATCGACAGTATGATCTACTTTAGAGAAATATTCTTCTGGATATTTGAAATATTATAGAGGCTAGAAGTTGTGAAGGACAAAGTCCCAAAGTATCGAAAGTCATCCATCTCATCAGGAGATTAAAACGTGAAAGTTGATTTTGATAAGTGATCAAGCACTCACTTGGATTAGTGATTGGTCACCACCTATGGTCGTATGGAATAAAGAAACAAAGGACAAAGAAGTGGCAACGCTCAAATCAATAAGCCTGTGGTTTTGCACATATGGTCATATGTAAATGGTTTGAAGGAAGTGCCTCATATAGATTTAATTCGACAGAGAGTTAACACTAGAACAATATAGAGAATTGATAAAAGATCAAATATGATTTGTTGGTGAAACTGAGAACACAACTAAATCATGAGAATGATATGATGAGTCGATCGATGTCTGTGATCAACTCATGAAGACAAAAGAACCGACACACAGTCATGATTAAGAGAGTTAAATCATGAGAATTATGAATAAAGGATAAAAAGGAAAAATAATATTATTTAAATATTAATATTATCATTTAAATGAAAATGTACAACGGTTCAAATATCAAAAGACACAATAATTCAAATTCACACTAGTTGGAAGACTATATAAATAAGAAAGAATAGTGAGAAGATGGTGTAGTTGAATTTGTTGAAGTATAGATCTTTATATATAATGGATTGAATGAAGGTTCATTCTATCAAGTTGGTGCCTCTTTACAAGTTGGGTTTTGTATGAGGATTGGATTCCTCACATCTCAATTGGATCTTAGAACAACAAGTTGGGACTTGTTATGAGGGTTGGATTCCTCATTTCTCAGTTGGATCTAAGAACTACAAGTTGGGTCTTGTAACATAGAGTTGGGTCTCTCATTATTGTTAGAAGATGATATTCAAAGATTGATCTTATGTATTCATTCAAGTTAAATATATAAATAAATTATTTATTCTTTTATGTATATTGATTGAGAAAATCAAATAAATACTTGTTGTTCAATTAGTTTGTGAAAAGTGGAAAATTGTCCAAAGTTTTGTGACACTAACTCACCCCCCCTCTCAGTGTCAAGTATCCATTTCAACAAGAGCCATGTTCTTCATTACACTTTTCAGGGAAGTACCGTGTCCTTCTACTAATAGACCTTGCTCATTTTTATAGGTTGTCAAGAGTGTTTCCTACTTCATTTATTGTTGAATTGATTGGTGTATCATATTTTCACATTTTCTTATGTTCAAACACCTCAAAAGAATCAATATCATCATTTCCTATATTTTGGGCTCATACATTAGGTATATTTTTTGTTGTAAGTACATAAAGGTCGTTGAAATGAGGTCTAAGCACATAGTTAGCTCCAATTAGATGTAGAATTCAAACATGTCAATAATAACTCCATGTGCCAAAAGTGGCCATAAGTGAGGGAATCCATACACCAAGCTCCAAACATTATGCTTTATCATAATTGTTGAAATGGCTAGATCTATATAAAGCATGTGTACATGGGGGGAGGGCACTCAAAAAAAGTGAATGATCAACAATGTAAAGGTTCTATCCCAATGTCAAATGAACCCACAAGTGTTAGGGAATTTATTCTTTGTAGCCACCCATGTCTCATAGGAAATATCATATTTCAACATGTTGTAAGGGTTATCAGATCTGTTGTCCATATTACTTTTACTAAGTCTACAAAAAGGCTACCGATGCTAATGGTGCACTAATAAAGGATTCCAAAATGTTCTTACAGGACTGCTAGAAGTGAAAGGACGGGATTTTGACATGGAAAGAGAGTGAACAATTTAAATAACCTTATTGTTTCTTGTTGATATGTTAACCAAAATGCATATACATGTTTGAAATGAAAAAATGGCAAGTTTCTTCGCATGCATTTCTAGAAAATGTTCCTACATAATGAAGGTGAAGAATGTTCTTTTATTTTGAAAGTGAAACTAAAAAAAAATGTGAGGGATTTAATAAATGCGAGTGGGTGAGAACTAATAACAATCAACTTGTGAATCCAAATTTTTGAAACTTAAAGTAAACCAAAAAACAAAATTAAACTCTTTTGATGAATCTCACATAAAAAGTTTTATTTACTTCTCTTACTCAAAGAGTCCTTCAAAATATACACACTAAAGAAAATCATACTTATAACATTAATCCTATCAACCTTCAACGACGATTCGTAAAAATATTTACATTATATGAAGTATTCTTCAAGGCAATATGTTCAATATTGAATGTCGACTCTTCAACATCTTGCTGCAAAGTACAATTTTTTTTATCACAATGTCTTTACAATCTTCATGAAGCCTTTGCATGATCTTGAGATTAGTGGTGAGAGTAATAGCCATTCCAATGTATTCCCTAGCAGTAGATGCATGAACTAACACTTCATCAATCCCTATAGGAAGTTAAGGTTTCTTTCACTCAATATAAATGGACTTGTATCTACCATTACTAGATGCAAGGAGAGAACTTGACAAGTACTAAACAGACGATATATATCAATAAATTATCACATAGAAAACCCTGCATTAATAAATAATCACATAGCAATTCATAAACATTAAACATAACCAGAATTGATGGCTATATAAATTATGTTGAAAGGAGCAATCACACATGATTTGATGAACTGGTCAGCACATTTGGAATGGTTTCCCCCACATGTTTCTATTCATTTGTATGAACCTCTGTTTGTCTTGACCTTCCCTCACTCGACGAAGAAAGATCTTAAAGTACCTGTCAAAATCATTCAACCTCCATAAATATCTACAAATCAATACAAGTCATATTTGTAGCGCATTATTAACTCTAAGATGCATTTTTCTGATAGTGTCAGAACATACCTGAATGAGCTCCTCTTGGTTTCAAGAATAATTTATTGGAGTCATGCATCTAATATTTCATCAAACTGCCTCCCTTGATTTGATGTAGAAGCAACGAAGTCAACATTGACTTTGTTGTTTCTCTATTGGATCGAGGGAGGTTTTCTCCAAGATTAAACGGCTCCAACAAATTATTCTCTATTGAACATGGCCAACCACATGAAGGTGGAATATATTATGGGCTCTCTCCCCCCCTCACATCACTCTCAATTCCCCAATACCCAACATATAAATCTATTGAAATATTTACAGCAAAAACAAACATATATACATACCAATATTCAAAATTGTTTATAATGAAATAAAATGTTTCCTTGATCTATTTGGAGTGAGCTCAATTCACCTAAGAGAAAATTAACAATTATTTCATAACATCATACACTACACTAAATCACTTTACATATAAAACTAGAGAATGGAAATTGATGTGAAAAGAGGCTTTATCCTATTCCATCACATGACTTGGTTGGAGTATTAAAATGCACCTGCAAACATCAAAGAACTCACCCCACTTTGATATATAAGCGAAAAAATGTTATTTTTCCAATATATAATCATAAACTCACTGAAAATACTAAAATGAATGCTTTGGAAAATAATAGGTCTAAACTCTTATGTAATCATGAAGATGGTCTTAATGTAAAGCTGCGGGAAAGAAGAATATGGTGAAAAGTGAAGTAAAAGGTTGGTAAAAGAATGGCATTTTGGCGACCCAAGAAGTATAAAAAAGTATTTCATAGAAAAGAGATTTTATAAATAGTTATTAAAATATTGTACATCGTCATTTAGTTTTACCCGAACTCTTCTTCTTAGGTCTAAAATTCCTAAGCATTTCATCAATATCTATGTCTTCATTCTCTCGGTGCTCTTCAAAATATGATTGTGATTTCATCCTCTCACGTAGAGAACACATAGTCATGGGGTAATGGAGGCAGCTTTGATGAGGCATCGCCTACAAAAGAAAAAAATATCAAATTTAGATGGCCAGTTTTTAAATATCATTGAACTAATTCAGTAATATTAAAAAAAACACCTTCAATGTCATTATTTACCTAGTGCACTAGTCGGCACCGTTGGAATGGTTTCCCTCACGTGATCCTCATCAACTGTACGACCCTCAAGTACAACATTATTTTCCATTGAGACCACAACATTTATAAGGGCAATCATAAATGTATAAGGAAAAAAAAATAGAAGTACAAAATGTATAACTATGAAATTATTAAGTATATGATTAAAATATATTCATATTACTGTCATGTGCCTCTGTCGTAGCACCATCGTGGGGATACACCCCAGTGGAATGGGACTGCATGAGAGAACCATCTTCTGGTTGCAAACCACTATCAACATACTACTCTCCATTACTAGTGTGTTGGTTGACAATGTTTCTCCCATGATTAAAACAAAGTTGTTAACACATTCAATTTATCGATGATATCAAACATGAATATATTATATTAATAATAAAGGTTAATGTGGATTGCATTTTATTTACCTTATCCTGCAAACTAGTTCTTGGTATCTTCCCCAAGATTTTTCGGTGTTCAACTACATCTTTATAACCATACTTGTAACCAAGCTGGAGGTCTTCCTCCATGGTTTTAGTACCGAACTCATCACCCTGCATTGCGTAAGAGTATGTACTTTTGTTTTTTTTGGCTACAATTACCTAAAATTTTGAAGGAGATACAAATAAGATATTTGGGTACTTACAATTTGTGATTGCAACTTCAAGTAGTCTCCCTTGACTAGCTTGTGATGGCCACATTTGGAAAGCCTTTCCTTTGTTGCCTTTGACGTGTCAGTCAACCTATCATCAAAAGTTTCAAGTATGTTAATATATACCACACTTTTATTTAAATCTAAAAAAAATTGAAGGTATTGAATTGAAATTGTAATTTACCTTTTGGGACCAGAGGGTGTTTTTCCTTTATCTGTCAATTTCTTCTCTTTTGTATCCTCAATGAGGGCCTTCCACTCCCTCTCTATAATCATTAGAGGATGCTCATACCTCTCATTTTGTTTCAAGTGTTTCCTATACATTTCTTGTGTATATTTTAAATATTGGCCAGCTGCGGCGGTGGCCAAGGTTTTATTAAATGTGTCTACACCAAAAAGGCTTCCAAGATAATCCATCAATTCTTTTTTGAGGTTGGAATTTTGGGAATTCCACCTCTCCTGTATGGTGGGCCCAAAAATTAGCAACTCCTTATTCTCCAAGGACCTATAAAAATCGTTGTTCCCTACACGCAAAAATATTATATGATTATTAATTTTAAAATAATAATTTAGATGATTTATCTTTTTCTACATAGAGAACGTGAAACAATTAAAATTTTAAAAATTACCTAGGACTTTGACTTTCTTTAATGGAAGCCCTTCCTCGTTGACCATAAATGTTCCCTTAAGGGTCCCCGTGTTGGTCACATATCTTGATTTAGGAAAAGAAACCATATAGTTGGTCAAATCATCATCCTCATCTCTGTCACCACCTCCAGAGCCTACCTATGTGAATACTTCTTGGGTGTGCACGTCATGGCTCCCACCTAATGATGTGGAAGGTGGAGATCTGAATAGATGTGTCCTAGAAGGTTTACGAGGGTCTGCGTCAGGAGCTGTAGCGTCTGTGAAACACCACTACTACCTACACCATGCATGTCGGGGCCAATGGGATCCAAAAATCTCTATATAAGAAAGAAAACAATTTTTTGTTTAGATAATGTGAAAGTTAAAAATCAAGATTTCATAATTGATCTTATGATATAAAAATAAAACCACTTGAAACTATGGTTATTACCTTGTATGTCTTAAGCCTTGTCATAACTTCTTTGATCCTTTCTTTGACCTCAAGAATTTGATATAGAATATATAACAAGTGAGATAGTTCCTTGTTTGCTTTATTGATGTTCTTTTTAATTAAAACCATAGGGTCAGGGGATTCATATAAATCCCTTTCTCTGAGTGAATCATCATCATCATCATGTCCCGCGGACTACATATTCAACAAAATAAATGATAATTCAGTTATGTAAACAAATAAAATAACTAATCTCCATAGAAATAAAATGCACATTAAATGCAATTCAAAAATTGTTGTTTGTTTACCTGTTTTGAGCTCGCTTTTGATTTACCATTATCATCCTACCACATTACAGTAAAATTAGAACTGTGATCATTATCATGAGAAATAAATTCAAATGTATGAGAAATCCTCTCTCTTTATTGACTTCCAAGGAGGAATGTTATTGTTGATAACAAAAATAGGTCACACTGAGTAAACAGACTGAAGCTCTCCAAATGGATTAACACCGTAAAGCACATAATGAAAATCATAAAATATAAGAGTCATTGCTTACAGGTTGGGTAAATTAGTATACATACCTCCCCCATAATAGCAATGTTTGTATATGTTCGATTCAAATTGTAATCAATCAATAACTCTTCCCCTGCAACTATTGATTTTATTGCACATACAAATACACAGTTTCCTTCACGCGCCTCAAATACTTAATTGGGATTTTTATTTGTGGTTGCGGGTCGTGTACTATTTATAAACCCTACAATATTCTTCGTTGTTTTTGTCCTTCTATCAATATAGATATTTTATCCTTTACTTTGATCATTGTCTTTTATATGTATATAATTTGTAGCCAAGCCATATCTTCACATACTTTTTGTATATTGGACTATTTGTATCCAATATTTGTAGATAGAACTAGGTCCGACGTACTCCATCAATTCATTTAATCAGTCATAACAGACATTTATTCCATCCATGGAAAATAGCCCCAAACCAAGTAATGATGATGGAGCAATCCGGTATATCCTTTCATTTACACAAAAGTCAGTGTTTATTTCAGGAGGAACCTTGGGTAGCCATATTTTCACTATATGTTTGTACCTCAAGGGAAACTCAATTTTGTTTATGCTCTCATGATCATAAGAACATGATCCCCCTTTCGCAAGAAAATATTCCATGCGTCTATCGATTTTTCTTCTGATATTCTCACCTCTAGTTGATCTCTATCTGTTAGATCTACTAGATGTCTCACTTTCCTCTATTCTACCTTAACTTCCCTCACTCAATGAAGATAGATCTGGAAAATCCTTTTTTTCTTATATGTCATATAACACCATCAATGATAGAAAGTGACTTTCATATCTAGTTTATGCATGATCAGATTTCTCTAGAATGTTGAAACTTGTGGCATAAGCTTGATATATTTTCTCCTGAATTGCCTAGTGGATTTGGGTTGTTAAGAAGTGAAATATCATTTGTTGTTGCTATTGTTTTATTATATTTCATATTAGTGCTAAGGATGCAAATTCCCAGGGACTATATCTAGGAAACTCTAGGAAAGAGGTAAAATTTATGAAGTTCAAGACACTAAGTTTCTAATTTAGAATTTCACCAGAATTTTTAATTGACCTTTTTACACAAAAAATTGTTTTCTAGAGTCAATTAAACAAACAAAAAATTTCTACTAGAACCCAACAAGACAATGGTGGTTTTAGATTGATGCCAATGTGGCATCATCAGGTATAGTATCGGGTGGTATAGCAATGTGTCTACACAACTAAGTTTTGGAAGTGAATTTGGATTTCTTGGGATTAGTTAAATTATTCCATTAGTTCTTGACATTTATTTGTTGAGAAAAACTAGTGCATTTCTTATATATATTGTTGAACCCTAGTAAGAAGTCCAATGGTCACAATTTCAATGCCTAGAAGTAATGTATGATTATCAGATTCCAATGCAATGGATTGTTAGGATTGGTCGTAGGACAAGGTAGGAGAAACTTTGATGATGAGAATGGGAAATAAGTATTTCACTCGAATAATAGAGAGGTTATGATGTTAATAAAGTTGTCCATAATAGATGATAAGTTGCTACAAGTCCAATATTTGGTAGTGATTACCTTGAAGAATTTATCTCCTTTTGAAAATTTTGTTGAAACTTTAAATGTCACCAAGGAGATTACTAACATTACATTTAAGTTGTGTAGACAATTATTAAAAAATGACATATTCAATAAATAGTTTATAAGAAATAGCAAAGCATCCAAAAGTGCCTTTACAGTAAAGAGTAAGGACAAAACATAGTTACCAACTTAACAAGAACTCTACAAAGTTCTCATTTTTGGGGGGGTCCAATTTTTTACCCCATTTTTAAAAATGGTGCTACCATTAGCACCCCCTCTCCCTTTTTAGGTGGTTTTTCAATATTTAAAAATTTCCGATCCATAATGTTTTCACATTTTTTTTTAAATGCTTATTTTTTATCTATTTTCTAATTTTTCTATTTTTTTTTATTCAACGACGTTTTTAGTCATTTTTCCATGCTTCTTTCAATCTTAAAAATATTTTTTACCATTTGCTTTTTTTGAAGTTACTATTTTTCATATTATTGTGTCTTCTTAATTAATTTATTGTTCCATACTTTTAAAATATAGTGGAAAACACCATTTTAACACATTGTTTACCTTTACTTCAATACAGAGAAAAAAATTGTAGTTAAATAACACTATTTTTTAATATTTAGCAAAAATATTTAATTCATTTTTTTTTTGATAAATTAAAAACTAAAAAAGACTAAGAAAAATAAAAGAATTGAAATTTAAAAAATTAAAAAATTAAAAAGCAAATTTAGATAATTAAAAAAAATAAAATTAAAAAGCAAATTTAGATAATAAAAAAAATTAAAGAAAAAATTAAAAAACTAAAGAGGAAAAAAAAACCAAAAAAGAAAAAATATATATATAAACTAAGCTAAAACGAGAAAAAAAAACAAAAAAAGGTCAAAAGAAAAACAAATTTATGGCCCAAAAAATTTAGAAAAGTTTAAAAAACACAAAAAAATAATTAAAATTGTATATTACAAACAACAAATTAACACAATTAAA
>ML777382.1:483225-505770 GCA_009831015.1 Picea engelmannii | reverse complement strand
AAAAAAAAAAAAAAAAAAAAATATTAAAAAACTTTAAAATATGTAAAATTTTATAAAAAAATAAACAAATTAAAAAAAAAATATGCACCGGTGATGGGAGGCCATGGGGGTTGATTCTGGGCATTACCCCAGCCCCCAGGGGCTAAGCCCTAGTCCCACGGGGCCAAGGCTTAGCCCCTAATGGATGTTGTGATGCCTGACATCACCCCAGCCCCCATGAGCTAAGCCTTGGCCCCGTGGAACCATGACTTAGTTCCTTGGGGCTAGGGTGATGTCGTACATCAGCCCCCACAACACCCACGGTGCCTAACCAGCCCATGCGTGAGTTGGTTGGGTGTCCTGGCAGGTGATGTCGGTCATTACCCCAACCCCCTAAGAGATAAGACCTGGTCCCACGGGGCTAGGGCTTAGCTCATGGGGGCTAGGAGATACCCGACATCGTGCCTCACAACACCCATGTTGCCCAACCAACCCGTGCGGGTTGGTTGGGCGCCATGGGTGCCATGGGGGGCGATGTCGGGCATCGCCCCAGCCCCCAACGACTAATGTTTGATCCCTTGGGACCAGGGCCTAGCCCGTGGAGGCTGGGGCGATGCTAGGCATCGCCCCCCACTACACCACAATAATATGTAGGTTTGTTATTTATTTATTTATTTATTTTGGCTTTAATTTTAATTAAAATTGTATGTTATTTCAATTGCAAAAATGTATTTTATCTTTTTTTGTTTTGTTTTAAATGTTATTAAATTTGTTTATATTTGAGTTTTTTTTTTTTTAACTTTAGTTTCAATTAAAATTGATAGGTTTTGTATTGCAAAATTGTTTTTTATTTTTATTTTTAATTTTGGTTTTCTATTTTTTTAAAGATGCTTAGAAGTCTATTTTAAAATTGGTTTTAAAATTTTCTTTCTATTCTTTCGTTATTGATTTTATTAAAATTGTTTTGTTTTCATTTAAATATTGTTTTTAAAATATATATTTTTGAATTTTTTGTCTTTTATTTTAATTTTAAAGTTCTAGGTTAAGTTTTTTTAATATTTTTATTTTAGACATTGTTTTATGACTTTTGTTATTTTTTTTTTCTTTTTCAAGTACTTTTTTTTAATTAATTTTTATAGTATTTTTAATGATTCTCTTACAAAAAAAATAAAATTTGTTTTTTTAATTATTGTTTTTTAGGAAAATTTTAATTTTTTTTTTGTTTCTTTTTAGTTATTTTTCTTTTTCACCTTGTTTTTTAATTTTATTTTTTTTTTTAAATTGAATTTTGAATATGTTTTTTGAATATTTGTTTTTTTGGTCATCTAAAAAAATATTTATTTTCAAAGATTTTGTTCTTTCTATTTTTATTTTTTTAATGTAAATTTAAAAAAAAAATGTTGTAAATAAATTTTCAAGTGACGATTTGGGGTCCAATTTTGGGTTGTTTATTTATGTAGGGTTTTTTTGTCAATGTCACAATTTCCATTAGGTCGTAAATAGCTATGATTTTCACGTTTAGGAAAAAACATTTTGTTTTTTGTAGCATCATTTTTTGATTTAGGTGTTGATTTTAAGGTTTTACTGAGCTATTGCCCGAGTTTTGAAGGCCATGTTTGAAAAATGTTGTAATTTTGACCTTGTCTAAAAAAATGGTGCGACCGGTAGCACCACATTTTGATTTGGGGGTCGATTTTCATGTATTTTATGCAAAAATATGGGTTTTAAGGGATATAGTTCTTGTTTTGAGGTCACAGTTCTCATTAAGTCAGTAACTATGTTACAAAGGAAAGCATAAACTAAAGGGAAAACAAATCATCGATGACAAACCTAAGGGTTGAAGGAAATCTACTAAGAACTTGAAGTGTTTTTACAATGGGATAAAAACATATACTGCACACCACTGACTTGGTACCACGCCAATCAGTCCCTTCTTAGGGCCTTTGATCTCAAGGCTAGAGATAATTGGTCACTTCCTAATGAAATGTTGGGACCTATGTATTCCATTATCACCATATTGATCTTTATGGTTTCTTTCTAGTGTAGCTAGCTAGTGACACCATGTAAGGCTCTATGAGAGGAGGCTCATATTGGAAAACATTTTTTCTAATGCTTATTTTCTCTTCAACAAGTTCAACGATGACATTCTCATTTTGATCCCATTTATAGGGAGATTCATCATTTCTCACAATTAGAGATTCGTCGAGGAGGAAGATATTATTGAAATAGAAGTTGGGAGATGTTTTGAACCTCTTGAGTCTTCTAAACCCTCTTCACAAGGAGATTGATCATATATAGGAGGAGATTCAATCTTTGCAACTGCATCTTCTTCCTCTTCCTCTTCCTCATAATTTAGTTATTGTTCCTTTCATACCAATGATAGTTGCAAGCGTTGATGTCATAGATGTGAAGCAATGTGGGAAGATTCCTTCTGCAACTTGTATAGACGATGCATCTCCTTTTGGTACACATCTCTTCTTATAAAATCCCTTTCTATTATAGCTCATATTAGCTAGTCTCTTATATTATTTTCTTGCTCAATGAAATTTTGTTGCAATTATTTCAATTCTTTAGCCATACTTACCCAATATTGAAACAATGATAACTTCTTCCTCATAAAGTATATAATATATCATTTCAAAGCTCATAAGATGTATTTTGAAATGGAAAAATTAAACCAGAGAAGTAATATGCTGAAAGCACAAAAATATAACTGTGGTTGTCATAGGAATACCTAAAAATAGAATATTTTCAATCTTCGATATCTTTGTCATTAGACCTCTCATTTTGATGATTTTTTCTAAATCATGTATTCTTTTGAGTTGGAATGCACCTATAAATCCTAAAAATATGGATGGTGGCACTTGCACACCCAAAGGTTGGAATGCACCTATAAATCCTAGAATACGGATGAAGACATCTCCATGTACTTGGTACTCAAATTAAGAAACAAAATTTGACAATATTGATAGTAGGGTGAATGAATTACAAGTGAGGAGGGGGGTCCCTTTATAATACGAGTCTCATACTAACAAATCTCCTCTACCTTAGTGTTGAGTCATTAATGCACAGAACTAACATCACTCCACTAACTTTGTGATTACTCGTGAGAAACTAACCACTCTTAACTTAGTGATGGGGCATTAATGAGCTTGAAAACACAATATTCCATGTGTTGACCGCCCATTTATCACCGGTGCTCAACTCATGTGCCATGAAGAGATGCATCATCAGATTCCATGATTATTGAAGATTCTTGGTTCTACAGGGCTGTGTTTGGCCCAACACTCATTTTTGTATTTGGAATTTTCGCACCCCTACGTAGGTTAATAATGTAATAGGTTTGCATGAGTCATGTCTAGGTCAGTTACCTTGGCATTGGTTCACTGGGAGAGTTCTTTTCACTGAGGGTTTTCTATCCTCAAGTTATCAGTGGGATTTTCATCCTTACTGATTTCCCTTAAGTTTTTCCCTCACACTTTACATATGTCCTCCAAAGTGGTGAACGACATTGCAATGGGCTTATGTTTTGGTCAACTATATAGGGAATTCATTGTAAATGACCATGCAAGGCATCATAGAAAGTTTCGCGAAATTCCTTCGAGTCTAGGTTAGTTTTTTTTAATTAATTAATTTTTAATTAAATTTCCCTAAGTTTAGAGGTTTAATTATTTAATTAATTAATTGTTTTTGAGCAAATATTGTAAAAACTGGATCCTTGGACTTTTGATAGGGGTATTTGTGCTAAAAAAAAATGGAATAGCACCTCCTACATCCTTGGACCAAGTTTCATCTTGGTCGAACAACTTTATCCATGGGTTAGTCCACCTAGAGTGTCAGTTAGTCTACAACAACAATTTGAATTGCTAAAGTCTAAACATGGAAAATGTAAAAATTGTAATAATGAGTTAGATGATGTGAAATGATGAAATTATGGTTAGAGAGAGACCCCATAAGCATAACCTTAGCCTCCCAACCTTTTTCAACCTTGACTAACCCCTTTTACCACCTCCACACTCACAAGTTGAGCCCCCCTAGGGGGATTGACATTTTTTACTTTTTAATTTAATTGTGACTTTGGTGTGGCCCCCTCTCCTAAGTTTTCACTTCATTTAATCTTATTTTAATCCCTAGTAGTGATCCTTATCACTCCACCTCACCCATACTTGAGTTTGGGTTGAATTTTGACCAAGGGGAGCGCTCTCCAAGAGAGTTACACCCTCCTTTTCCTCTCTCCAATGAAAATTACGTTTTTAATTGTGAGATGACTCTTCACCTTCCCTAGGCATGGATCCCATGCCTTTCCCTCACCCTTTTTGTAATCCCAACACCTCAAACTCTCTCCTAACCCCTCATCTGTTCTCCCCATCCCAAGAGGTGCGCCCTCCAAGAGTGGTGCACTCCCCCTCATCTAGAAACTCCAACAAATAATTATTAAAAAATTATTTGAAACTTTTCACCTTCCATGGCACAAATCCCACACTTTCTCCATGCCATTAGATCTATCTAATTTATTTTTCAATTTTTCTACACCCTAGATCTATTGTGCAAACCCTAGGAAGTATGCCCTAGCCTAGAGATCTACTCTATTGCTTGGTGATGGGCACTTGGCTTGGATCCAATAGGGGTAGGTTTGCCTCTCCAAGTATAAATAGATCCCTTTTCTCTCTCCCAACTCACCATATATTGAGCTATTGTTATGCTACTTGATTTACAACTCTCTCTCTCTCTCTCATCTCATTCATTTTTCATTCATTCTAGCAATTAGGTTTTGGAGTATTCCTCTCCAAGATCTACTTCTTTTGGTAATAAAGTTCAAGAATATTTGGAGGACAACAAGAAGAGTAATGTGTATGCTTGCTTCTTTTATGCATATGGAGGTAACTTTGTTGTATTTTCTTTCTTGAATCATGCAATATTAAATCTTGGATAAAGTGTTATCTAGGTAGGTTAGATGGTGTGTATGCCCTTTTATCCTATGAATCTTGATGAATAACTTAAATTGAAGTGTCATTTATGTTTATTGCATTAACATTTTATCTAGTATATGCTTGATCTTGAAGGAGGATTGCAGGTTAGCTTTCAAGGTTTCATTGGGAAGACCTTCTAGAAGGGAAGGGTCTCTTGAGGCTTCACATACTTCAACCATGTTCATTATTGCCTTGCTCTATTTATTTGCTATACATCCATCTCATTTTTCAGCTAGCATACATTGTCTTAGATAGGTCAATATTATCTCAAATATATATCTTGTTTTGTGGAAAGTCCTTGTCCCAAAAGGACAAGGTTTTCCTTAACTTAGTTTTGTTGTATGTAGCCATCCTAGCAAGAATACCTTACTGTTTTAATAGGTACATCAGATCTGATAGGAGGCTCTTGGCTGCCCCAAAAAGACACATACAACACTCAACAACCCCTTGGGGGAACTTGGTAGCTATTTCTTACTCCCTAGTCTTTTTCTAGCTTAAGTAGTGCATCTTTTCTTCTTGTTTGCTTGCTAGGTTGAGCTTGAGGTGTAAGAGGGGAAGTGGTATGGCCTCCCCTCTTCTTCAATCTTGTGGGTAGGCTAGGACATGGGTAGATCTAGCTTTTATTTCATTTTTTTGAGTTTTTCTTCTAGCTTGGCCATGAGGTTTAGAAGGTGTGGGCACCTTCTCAACCCCACGTGGGTAGTTATTGTTTGCTTGTAGATCTAGCTTGATTTTATCTTGTTGTTTTGGTTTATTATCTCTCTTGATCATATCTCTTGCTAAGTTATCCTAATCTTAAGATCTAAGAAAACTCTAACAAACTAAGACAAGATAAATAACTAAAAACCTAGCTAGTTGGGTGAGAAACCCCTAAAGAGGTAAGGATAAGTGTTGATCTCTTTTTTATCATGTCATGTGATTGAGCTAAGTGGATTTATTCTCTTTATGTTTATGCTTTGGATAAGATCTCATATCTTAAGCCCATTGGGCAACATACTTAATTTTTTTGTCTAGATCTTGTTTAGTTTACTTTCATTCAAGCTCTTATTTTCTTTTAAGCACATATATCTTAATTTCATGTTTAATATCTCTTGTGATGCTTAATCAATAAGTGGTTATTTTATTTCATTGCTTAATATCTCCTAATAGCCACGTCTTGGGCTTGAGTTTCTTGAATGGTTTAACTTGGCAAACATATCTAAATTTTCTTTTCATTTCACGAGGCAAGTTGTTCTTGCCATTGAATCTATGGTATCTAATCTACTAATGTGATGTGCATGTGATCTAAATGTATCTATCAATCCTTGTATCTCATTCACTTCTTATGTGTTGATTCACTTTATGGTTAAAGCTATAACAACAAATTTTTGAGCAACTTAGTTTTGGCCATCTCATTATTTTGCACTTAAAAAGTGACTTAAAACTCTCAAAACACTCTTGTAATCACCTAAAAGTCTACCTAACTATCATATATACTTAATAGATTATTTTGGGGTACCTTAGACCACCATCTCCACCATCTAAAACGGGTTTGAGGAAAACAACGGAGGGTAGTGGCAGGGGACTATCCCGTGGCGCTCCAGGTGGGTGTCCTCTCCGAGAAGTACTCTTACTGTCAGGGATAACCATGGAAGCTAGGGTGGGCCTCGTTGCCTTACTATCTTGAGCACCCGGTAGTTATTTGGAAACAGGAGGAGGATGCTTTGGTGAAAGCCAATCAAACTTAAAATCCTTAAGAAAATCCTAACTATTAAACCCTTGGCCACATCTAATAATACTTTGGGGTGTTTGATAGCAAAGAGTGTAGATTGTCCTCATTTCTTCATAGTAATTGTGCTTAATCTTGATAATCTTGTTGATGAAGTAATATGTTGATGATCTAGTGTAAATAATGATGTGATTGATGCTCAAGTCTTCTTTATCCTGCACACATTAAACATACTTGGTTAGATTGTAATTGTGATATATCATTCTTTTGTGAATCTTGTAAATGAATGTATATGATATTCTTTCATTGAGTTATTCTTTATTGTAAATTTGTAACTTGTAATTCTTTTGTAAAGAAACACCCTTTAACATAGTTGACCCCTTGCCCAATTTCTAGGAACTAGTCTTAGTTGACCTAGGGAAAGGACTTGCTTGTCATGCTAACCCTTGCATATTGCATGGTTTCCTAAGAATCTTAGGATTAGAATCCCCTCTAACCTTAACCAATTAAAATTAACTATTAGAATCTAACTTAATTCATCTAGTAACTAAGGTCTACCCCCTTTGGCTTCCCTAAGAGTAAGCCTAGATGGAAGAGGTTCGGGTCAAAGTGACAGCGTGGGCTGTGAACCTAGGCATTGTGCCTCCAAGGACACACTAAGTGAGCCAAACTCAAGCTCACTTGTGAAAGTGTGTATAAGGACGACAACACCATGTACAAAATATGTTATGCATAGATACAAAACAAAAGTTGTTTCTATAGTGAAGCAGTGAATATTTAGGAAAACAATGTGAATTCAATTTGGTTGGGGAGTAGCAAAATAAATGCAAAGAGCGATGAATTCCAACTAAAAGAGGTGCAATAACAATAGACAGGTTGAACTCTTTACATGTAAAAATTAATGGAAGCTAGTAGGAAACGATGAAATAGTAATGCTCTATGAAATTTATATAAGGTTAGCAAAAATTTTAGTCATTAAGAACACACAAATGTTTTCTCATTAATAATAGAACTCTTTGAAATAAAAGATAAATCAAAAGACCAAACTACTCTAAAATTACAGTTAAAATGCTCTATTCTTTAATCAATATTTCTAAATAGTCTATGAAATTGGATATGCATAAGCATTGTTCTATCAAGTTGTAACATTAATTAGTACAATGGTTCTACTTCATTAATAATATCATGTTGGTATCATAGTAAGATAATAATGATTAACATAGTGTTACTCTTTCACACCTGTATTATCTAGAACATGCTAATTAATCTAGGAGTCAATCATGCAAACAAACCTTCTCACAAAGAAGCGCTAGTTGGTGATGGAATCCAACATAGCAGGATTGATGTGAAAAGGGGTTGAGTTTCATCGGGTTGGAAAGTTACATTGACAACCTACTTAACGAACTAATTCCCTCGTGCAAGTTACCTCACCGAGTAGTGGTCAACCCTCCAAGGAGTCTGAGTGAGTATAGCCAATGCCAATACCAGGTACAACACCACCTTCCTTGTGTTGTCACCTTAGGTAGGAAGTATAAAATATTATGGCCTCTATGGTACCACCTACTATACCAAAGAAGAGGGGGGACAATCCACAGTCGACAGCAAGACCAACAATGCAGGGTTTATTACTCTGTTGGCCTTAATGCGACCTCGTGCTTGACCCTTGTGTTAGAAGGGATTCCCAAAGTCAATGATATAGCAACTGGATTTCACTCCCTAACTAAAATATTTATGTTTGTTTATCATATTTGGAAATTTATTCTCACAATCCTATTCCAAAGATGTACACCTAAGCTAATATGTCTTTGAAAAGCCCTAGAAAAGTTTCTAGATAAATTTTAATTAGTGTTTGATTTTAGGTTGTTGTTACTCAAAGGAGTGGTCATGAAACTAATGGCATTTCGACACGACTCTTTAAACCATGAAAGAAGAAAATGAAATGCAATAATTTCAACTTCGATGAAAAATAGCTATGGGAAGGAGCAAGAGGTTTTAAGAAAAGAAATATTTCTCTGATAGATTACTATGTGTGCACTGCTAATCAAAAAACATATGAGCTAATTATCTAGATAAATTGAAGCAAAATGACCCAAATTTTAAATATACCATGCAAATGTCACCGTTCACTTAGTACACCTATACAACATTGAAAAGAACAATGTAATAAAGAAAAAATGATACACATCCTTGTTTCATAAGAGGAATGACACATAAGGATTTCAAATTTTTATGTTGTTTGGATATTATTAACCTTGCCAAGACATAAGAGGTGTAAACATGGTGATGTTAGTACCCAAAAAATCTATGTTCCTATAAAACAAAGGTTAACAAATTTCCTTAAGTAGGGAAGGGATAGTGACAACAATTACCATGAGAGCACAACATTCAAGCAAAGGTGAAAGAGAGAGGAGACAAGAGGTGAGAGGATGCCACACTAGGGTTAAACTAATGAAGGAGAGAGAGGTCAGAGGAAACAACTATTATGAGGGAGGGTGAAATCTTGGAAAACAACCATTGAAGGTACTAATATTAATTATAAGGTGACATGAGGCATGGTTGCTACAAAGAGAAAAAATGAAAAATTCGCACTATTTGCAAAATTCCAAAATAAAGCAAATCCGTCGTGGAAGTAAAGGAATCGAGAACTCTGAAAACAGAATAAAACTACACAATGGGGTCGTTGTAGGTGGATAGCGAGAACTAGTTATTTTATGGCTAGAAACACTAGAGAAAGTTACAAATTAAATTATGGTTTGGTATATTTTTATTTTAGATGTTGGGAACATAGGTAATATTTTTTAAAACCGATATTTTATTACAAGTGTGTACACAACACCATCAATGAGCATGAATTTGGTGCACATTGATGCTATTACTAACTTGGATTTTCGGTGCTACCATTGTGGATTTATAGAGAAAACAAGTAATAAATTTTCATTTATTTTTTCTAACCAATAAGTATTTAAATCTATTTTGTTGCGCTTATATTTTGATGCACTAGTGTGTTTGTAGGTAAATGGAGCACCAAATGTTTTTGAAACCAATATCTTATTACCAATTCGTGCAACCTACATCCTTGTGAGTGTCTATGGTGTGCAATGGCACTACAATGGCATAGTTATAAGCTGCATTGGTAATATTTTGTTTATTGTTATTTCAAGTAAAAAACTTAAACCCAATTTGGTGTGCTATATATCATAATGAATCAGTGTGTTTATATGCATAGGGACCAACGGTAATAATTTATGTTTTTTTTTAGCATTCTATTTTGTTAGAAATGCATGCAAACTAACTTAGTTGTGCATGTTTGTTGTGAACATTGATGTGATTGGTAAGTTAGCACGCATACAAGTATTTTTTTTTAATGATTTTTTAAAACTGATATTTAAATCTAATCTAGTGAACCATGTAGCATGATGGACTAGTGCATCTAGAGGTAAAATACACATTAAAGATATAGTTTTTTTTAATTATTTTAATTGATTTTTTATTATAAATTTGCATAACCTAATGTCATTGAACACATTTGGGTATGCATTGGTGTGATTGTCAAGTGTGATGAATATGGTTTAAACACACCAAGTAAAAAACATTTGTTAAAAGCTTCAACTGCCAGCCTCCACTATAAGTGGAGATGGAAGAGGTGGTGTTTTCCTTGTAGCACACTTTGGAAGTAGTAAAGTACTGTTAACTTCTATCAAACTCTCCTTGAGTAGGCCTAATGATTGATAATATGTGTTTCCACCTTAGGTAATGGGTTTGAGTTCAAAGAGGATAGGGTATAAAACCTCTAGCATGTGAGTTCAAGTGTAGTTCAATGGAGATGTTATCATCTTCCATGCAAGCCTTTTGCATTAATGGAGAGAGTTATAGATGCAATGTGAAGCACTTTTACTCTCACACTATTCCTTCGCTACACTCCAAATCCATCGACATTCTCTTTTCCCAGTTACGCATTGCAACTTTGTAGGGTGGGGCATTAAGTGCTCAAAAAATTCCTTGCGCCAACATGGAATACTGTGACTATTGATGCACTTTGGGATGAGAGAGATAATTAGTGAACTTCGTAGATGAATGTGACAGTGTGTGAGAGAGAAATTACAGAGGTTCAACGAAACATCACAAAGGCTTATATGGAAGTTGAGAGGTAGAGGACCCAGTTTGAAGCTAAGGTCAAAGAAGCCAATCCAAATCATGATAAATTCATTATGGAATCATGGAAACACATTATGGATTCGAGTTATGGAGAGTTGGAATACTGAAGATCTAGGTCTATCCTTTAGATGGAATACTTCGATTAGGAGGCATTTGTTCCTGTGAATCAAGATCTTCTATCCGTTTGGACCATTGTTATAAGCATTCCATTAGTGTAAAAGATTATTAATACACAACTATTGGATAAAAATAACATGTTACATTTGCAATCTTCCTCGCTAGAGCCTGTTTATTGTCTTGGAAAAATGTTAAATATTGTTTTAAAAATAAGCTTAAAAGTCGTAGTTTTAATTGTTTAGCTAAATTTGAGATAAAAGAAGATTTAATAAACACTTTTATTTAATTTCACCAACATGATTTGAAAGATTTATTATGCCATATATATGACATATATTTTCATAAAAACATAATTATACCACTCTTCAAAGCCAACTCCTCATTCATGCAGAGTCAAACTTAGTGTATGAGAAACTCGCACATGAACCTATCCGCTATTAAGTGATGAATGGAAAACGTGGGTAGTATAGGGTTAGGGTTAGGGTAGACTAGGTTTATTGGGGGCATCTTAGGATTTTATTTTAGGCATTTTTTATTTTTTTGTAAAATCATGGGAAATTCTGAGGGATAGTCTCCCATGCAAGTCTCGGTATCGGTATCGAATGGCCCTGCAAGTCTATCCCAATCACACCTGCACATAAGTCCCAAGGACAACCAAGACACCAAGATACAAAATATTTTCTAGTTGTATTTTTAAAAATAACATTGGTTAAATTTTTTGTAAAATCATGGGAAATTATGAGGGTATTGTGTATTCAAGGGTTTTTATCAGTAGTCACCATGATAGAATCAATGAAATAATGCTAGTTATCACTAAAAGAAAGGTTAGTGTATCTTAAAGTAAAGAAATAATTAGGTGACAATACAACAAGGTTCCACACCGAATAATCTCTATAGATCTTCAGAAATCAAGATGCACAAGGAAGATAGCTTAGCTTCCCATTGAGGGAGATCCCGGTAAGGATCAAGGCTCCTGATAAGGATCATGGTTCTAACAATGGATCAGGTTTTTGGACACATAATATAATACAATAAAATTTAGGCCTTGGGATGTCGGTGAAAATATAAAATAGGGAAATTGTGAGAGAAGAAAATATGGTTGAGGTTCGAGCAAGACAAGGTTTAACTCTAACTGTTGAATGTTGGATTCAAATAATAGACAATATCTGCATAGAGAGAATTCTATTCAATAGGAGTAAGATCAAGGGGTTTCCCACATGAATTTCAAGGATAGAACAGTCATGTAAAGGAAGTGACCCTACGAACCTTCTCCTACAACCACAAAAAATATGAGATTAGTTATGTGAGGAAGAACACAATTTCTAGTATATTGTAAGGAAATTGTTTTCTTTCAACAAACTTATGAATAAGTCTTGGGTCTGTTCAAAGATAATCATTAATGATCTCAGATGTTGTAGATAAGTGTCTTGAAGTATGCATGTATCGATTCTAAAACTCATAGAAATGAAATTAATGATCTTGGGATTCCAGCTAAGAGTTTGAAACTGAAGAGTATGATCAACATACAATAGGATAAAGATGGATACATTAGGAACAACATGCATGAAAGAGGATGTAGAATAAATATATATTATTTATTTAAGTTATCCATTTGAAAAGTCCTCAAAATAAAACTCATTCAATACATACAATAGAAAATCAAACTTTGCAGTTGTAAAGGAGCATCAAATACTTTGAAATTTGCAAAAGGTCCCAAAAATAACTTGTCAATTTCATTATACAAATGTTAACAAAGCATCATAAGTCAAAAAGGATTATGCAGACATTTGAAAGAATAAGATCAAAAGGATTAACAAGCCTCCTCAAAGATAATAATCAATATTGATCAAACCCCCAACTCCCTCAAGATAGATAAATAATACTCATTAGGCTCAAGTATTAGAGGATTAGGCATTAGAGTTGAAATTTAGTAGGAGGGTCCTTTCCTTTCACTTACAAAATGAAAGGGGAGTTGTTGCGGCCACAACAATAGGTTGAGGTGAGGGGTATGCAGGTGTTAGAGGAACGCCAATGCGCACAAGTCTAGGTTGCACAGGGGTTAAGGAAAAATAGGGTTGAGGTGTAGATCTCAAAAATGGAGTAGGAGGTGGGTCCAAATACCACATGTGTATCACTAAGGAATGGTTAGGTAGGTTAGTGGTAGCCATAATTGGGGTACTAATGATCTCAGGTAGTGAGGAAAAAAAAGGGACCTAACCAAAGGGATAGTGGAGATGTGAATACTTCATCCCCGGAGGAGGCATGGATGGTGGAGGGATGGAAGGTCTAGGAGAGGGTTACAGGTGTGAGCCCATTGGTACATGGTTGGATGACACCATGAAAATATTAGATGAACTGGGTGGGGTAAATGTAGGATGTGTCATGTGGTATGCACCTAAGAATATAGTCTTTGTAGACTTTGGGGATAATATCATCAAGAGGATTCATGGGTTGGTCTCGTCCCAAGGAAGAAACCACATTGTTAGGATGAGTCTATTTCTGAGGGTTTGGGTATGTCATTTGGTCGATGGTGACAAGTTTCCCATTATGGGAGAAACTCGTATTTCAAAAAAATGACGAGGCCACAACCTTCATAGCATACATAAAGCTCCTTTCTAACAAGAGGTTGTAATCTAGAGGGGCATCAACAACCTCATCATCAAAATGGACTTATTTTCCCCTTACCTTGATGGAATAGTTTTGGAAAAGGCCTTGGGGTTGGGAAGGACGACTATCATACACCTGAAGGGAGATCATAGATGGGACAAGGGTGGAAGATTATATTTTTTTCCGTACCTAAGAAGACATGATGCATGTGGATATGTCGTCATCGACAATGTAGCGATGGATGTTGTATTTGTTAATGGTTATAGGAATTTCGAAGGAAACAAAAGAGGGTGAATGGAAGGGTTCAACTTGATCACTCTCAAAGGTGATTATGAAATCATTCAAATGATCAGTATCTCTTGTGGTAGCAAGAAAATCCTTCTTCTGTGTGGATCACATATGAAGGACTTCAAGGGATAACATGGCAGTGCAGGAAAATGCCATGTCATCAACAATTATATAATGTTGGGCTTCCTTCCCATGAAGGTTGAAAACATTTTGTTGAAGTGGAATATTTGGAACATTCACAGGGATTTTGGTGGATGGACAAGGAATATGTAGATTCCCTGGGGTGGACAAAGGTGGATCGGGGACACAGTTAGTTGTTCCTCATGGGCCATAGTCAGTTTTTCCTCAGGGGGCATACCCTACTAGTGGGATTGAGTAGTGATATTAACATTGGTTGAATCTAACATAATAATTTGGTAAGTCCCCTTACCATATGGGTGAGGAACAAGGGAAGGAGAAGGGTGAGGGGGAATGAAAGTGGGCACCAACCCTTCGGTAGGGAAAGGGTTCTGCAACATATCCATGTTCAATGAGGATGGAGGGGAAGGTTCGACATTGGCTCATCGAGCATCCTCAGAGGCTTCCTAGGCTCAAAAAATGATGCGAAGGAGAGGACACTCATGAGTTTAATTTCCATAGGCAGTGCAACAAGAAAAATATTTGTTGGCATGGAGTGGTTGGTTCTTCCCCTGCTTGGGCATTGGGTTGTCTCTTTGGATTTGGTTGGGGTCAAGTTGGTTTCCCTTACTGTTGTGAGTTGGGTTTTAGGTTCCCTGGGGTCCATCATTTTGTTTTTTATTCTTCCCCTTACTCTTGTTGTTCCTGATGTTCTGGTTTGGAGGAAGGGGAGAATTTTGTTGTGCATACACTTGTCCTCGTGGACGAGGTGCATGCTGACTAAAATGGGTAGGGGACACACCTGCGAGTGGGAAAGATTTAGCTGGTGGCAGACGAGGAAAAGGGTAATAAGGATTGGTGGTAACCCCACAAAAGGGATTTCTAGATGAGTGACCTTGACCATGGTGATGTGGATGGAAATGTGGTGTAGGGTAGGAGGTACTCATGGTCATTTGAGATAAGTCACGGGAATGGTTTTCGTGTGGGCTCGAGTATCCGTAAGGAGTGGGGGACCCACAATAAGGAGGGGCATATCCACTAGGTCCAATTGGTTGTGGTGGTGGACATGTTGAAGAGATAGAGTCGATGAAGACATCAACTAGATGGGAGGTGCTTGGAGTGGTTGAGTCAACTGATCAAGAGAAGGGAGCATCAGGAAGGATGGTGTAAAGATACCCAAATTGAGTGTAGATAAAATCATACTATTGGTCCCTCTAGAAGTCATCTTCATCATTCTAAGGTAATTTCCTAATGACATCCATAGTGATGGGAGGAAAGATGGACTTCAAGAACAAATCCTTTAATAAGGCGTCATCAATCTTGGCTTTGCACAAGCCACACCATCTATTCCACTCATGGATGTGGTCTGAGATATGAGTGGTAGTGATTTGGTGACATGTGGTAAGGATCTCAATCCCTAGGTCATGGTGAAAAAGAAATTGGAAAAAGTTAAGGAATGCCTTTGCAATGGATTCAAAAGTGGAGTGAGTGGTCCCAGGTTGGTCAATGTACCACTTTGCAATGGCACCCATCAAGGTTCTTTGGAAAAGGAAGATTCTAACAGAGTCATTTGGGATGGATTTCGATGAACACCATAGGTGGAAGGATGTCACATGGGTGGATGGGTCTTCTCCTAACTTTCCCTCAAACTTAGGGATGTTAGAGGGTAGATTAGTAGGAATGGGAGGCCAAGTGGGGTCATGATGGATGGGGTCATTGATTAAATGGTTGAAGTATAAGATACTCAAACTGACCACGAAAGTTAATACTATTGGGGTAGTTCCGACCATGGGGGAACTAGGAGGAGATGGTATTGGTGAAGGAGACAAAAGGTGAGAATTGGATGCACCAATACCTCACAACGAGGACAAGGGTTTATGCTATGAGGAGCTATAACTGGAGTATGGGTCAGCATGGGTGACCCTATTTCATCTAATGGAGATGAGAGCATGCCTTAAAGAGAACTCAGGTCAAAGGCCTTTTATCCTACAAGACCATCTCTTTGGGGGAGGAATGGTGTTGAAAGGAGAGTTTCAAAGTGTTGTGCTTTGGTGTTGGTATAAGTTTGTTGATGTTTGCTTTGAATGGTGTAGTTAAATTGTTGATGTAAAAAGAAATGTTGAAAATGAATAATTTAAAAGGAAGTGGATGAAATAACTTACTACATAAACAAGAAACCAATTCAAACGTAATCGGTGCGAACCTTCCTTTTTGAATGAGAAAATAGGTGTTGCATGCAAGCAAAGAGATACCAAATAGGTAAAATTTCTTTCAAATGAGGTAGCTAGACTTGCAATGGTAAAGCCCTATTAGCAAGGAAGCAAACTGTCCTAAGGTGTCTTCCTTTCACTAAGGGTTTAGTATGCAAATTCAAAAGTAATTTATGTCTTTGTAACAACAATGTAGTAATAGCCAACAGTTGTAACAAATGACAAAAAACTAAGTGTAATGGTACTAAATTAAGATCCTATCCTATATGATTCTTTTTTGGATTTTTTGAAATGCACTATAAATGAGATGCAAATTAAAGTAAGAACTAAGGGAGAGGATGCCAATTGAATGGTAAAGCTACAACCTATTTCCAACAACAAACAAAGATCCAAACTCTCAAGAAACCCCTTTGTTAAAAAGAGATAAAAAACCACATGGGGGTTTGTTCTTCGGGTCCTATGGTTTAGTGGGGTTATAAAACCAATCGATAAACTGAGAAACTAAAGGAAAATGCATAGGCTAAACAACCCACATAATAATACAACAAAGCAATGAAAGCATAGGTAAATTCAAAAGTTATGGTAGGTGGTATGCTAATATCAAGGTCAATAAGGTGAAGCAATAAAGAGGCTTTCACATACCAACATGAATCGTTCCTTTTGTCCATTTGTTTCATTGTGTATCATCATCACCACATGCAAAATCACTAAACCAATGAGTGGAGGCAAATTCTACAAGATTAATAACAATAAACATTAATCTCTTGGTATGAAGATGTTTGGATGACATTAGGACAAACACTCTCTCTAACCTATTTCAATCTAGTCCATGAAGGTATGATCCATAAACCTCACACCCATACACAAGGATAGGTGTTAATTTATTTATTAAGTACCATTTTCCCATGTTAATTTATTTATTAAGGACAAGGATAGGTGTTAATACACGTAAATAACTTCCATTTTTCTACCATTCGTCAAAGGGTTGGTGGGCTAGAGGTTGATCATGACGCACCATTTTCAGTCGGGCGAAAATTGTGTCTTTCAGCGCTCATGGGATAGTGGCGCAATCAATTAGCAACTCCAAATTTAAATTTAAATCTAATCCGATTTAAGAATTTTCATTATATTTTAGTAAGAATTTCCATCACAGTTTGCGGACTTTAGTAAGAATTCCCATCATAATTTGCAGAAAGAGTTATGACTTTAGTAAAAATATTTTAAGGCTTTCGTAAGAATTCCCATCATAGTTTGCGGAAAGAGTTAAAAAGTGGAACGTATAGAATACGGGTTTGACTTACTTGTTGAATTAAAAAATATTTTATTGAAAAAAGAAATGTGAGTCTTCTATTTAAGTTATGACTTGATCAAGGGTCCATCATATCATCATGAGTGAGTGCCATGTCCTCATGGTTTTAACAAACAAAAAATTGTTATCTAATTGACTTAGTAATTCTTTTTACATGTAATCTAATTTATATTTATGTTTTCATAAAATAAATATAATTTATGGTTTGTTCTAAGTTAAATTTCAAATTACTTAACACTTTTTCAAGATATAAGTCAGTATATTTAATTTTTATTCACAGAAAAACAATAATAAGTAATATTAGTGAAATACTTCTTGAAGAATAAGTTTATCTCTTTAACTTGTATGTGGATAACTTGTCTGAAATTCATTTTTCTCAACCAGCTAGGAACAAAGCTTCTCTGTCTCCCTAGCTCCAAGAAATCAGATTTCTTGGCCCCTGAGCCCAAAATCCTAGCAATATCAGTCCACTAGTAAGCCCACCAAGTATTAGTGTAATGAGATGAGGAACAAAGAAGAATCTCAAGAAGAAAGAGGCTCCCTGAATGAGACTTGTTTTTATAGAGAAACGCTTCTAACATTGAAAACCACAAATCTCTATATGATGAGTGTGAGGCTATGCGAATCATTCGATCTACAACGTTTTACATGTCTATCATTTGAGCTTGGAAGATGGCCATAGAGCCTCTTTCTAATAAAAAGAAAAAGAAATACCCATGCGTATGATGGCTTTCAAGTTCGATGTTTTTCTTTCCATGTGCATAATAACTTTAAAGTTCCACGTTAAAATATAAATGACATCGAAGTTTGTATATATTTGTTTTCTTTGGAAAGGGTTTCCTCGGTAAAAGATAAATGGCGTCTAAGTCTTTTGATATTTGTTTCTTTGGCAAGAGATCAATCATAACCCTCTTAATATTAAATGTCTAAATTGTAAATGTTTTTTATACATACATTTTAAATATGTTCTTTTTAATGGTTTAAAGATTTAAAAAATAAATAAGTGTATGATGTATACTTAATCATTGAGGGGAGTGGAAGGTTGTGTCTATTAGGATATTTAGTTATTATTAATTATTATGTAATATTGTTTATATATTTTATGGTTGTCACATTGTATCATTTTTTTAAGATTCTTTATATTTAAGGTATAGTTTGGAGAAGTTTATATTTTTGTTCTTGTTTATTGTTACAATTGAGATTTTTTTGTAGTTTATTCTACATTTTTTCACGAGATGTGACCATTATGATGAGCCCAAAGTGTGATGTTTTCTTTGTATGTGGCCATGATGGGATGATTGATGTACAAGTGTTGGTTAGTTCGTTTCCCAAATTCCCTTATGTAGACGATCATGACATGCTCTTTTAGTCCCATTCTCAGGGTGATTGGTTCTGTTGCTTCAGTCGAATATCCCTTGGTGGTAGTAATTCCCTCCAAGTCAAACATTTATGTACACTCGGTAGGTATACGAGAATTCAGAGGTGGATCTACTAGGAAAAATGATTTGTATGGCCCTAACTACTCACTTATTCTTTTTCTATGTAAAACGTGATTGCACTTTGTAAGGGTTGTCACACCCATGGTTTAGCACACCTATTTTGCTCCACATGGAATATCTCTTTCTTATCCATGTACCACACTTTGGTCAAAGGCCATTGGAGATGATTCTATAGATGATTTTCCAGTTTAACATTCCCAAAGGCACTCTCATAACTCTTAAGGTATATCACATTTTTCTAGGCATCGGTCACACTCTCTTAGGCACATACGCATTATTTACGTCCGCATGGACACTCTCTCCACTTTCCATCTGAAATATGTTGGAATAATCCCCTATTTTGTCACTATTTTAAGGTGGTTTTTCTCACTAAAGAGGGGTGACCCTTAGTTGGGGCACTTTATGACAGTTGTGGTGTTATTTTGACCCGACTTGGATGATGTGGAGGTCACTTAAGTGACTTAAACCTTGAGGATATGACATGGAACTCACTCATGATGATATGGATGGACCCTTTATCATCTTGTGAAGACTTGATAGCCCTAATTGTAACACCCCATAATTCAAGGATTCACGGTTTTAATAATTTTTTTTTATCTAATTGACTTAGTAATCATTTCTACATGTCATCTAATTTATATTTCATTCTTCATAAAAATAAATATATTTTATGGTTCTGTTCTAGTATAATAAACAATTAAATCTCAAATCACCTAACACTTTTTCAAGATATATGTAGTTATTTTTAACTTTCATTCATAGAAAAACAGTAATAAGTAATATTAGTGAAATACCTCCTAAAGAAGAAGTTTGTCCCTTTAACTTGATTGTTGGTAACTTGCCTTGATAACTTTCCTTAAAATCATTCCTCTCAACCATCTAGGAACATAGCCTCTCCATCTCCTGGCCCCTGAGCCCAAAATCCTAGCAACACTGGTCCACTAGTAATCCCACCAAAAATTTCCAACAATTTTCCTCCAATTTCTCTTCCCCTCCTCCAATTCCCAACTCCCCTTCCTTATCCTTCCATCCACCGACTCCTCCCCCTCATCAATGTTCCAACTTCGCTTATCCCTTCTCATATTCAATTCCTTGTTTGTTGCATTACTTAATTCTAAGTAAAAATATAAAATCATATTAGCTCAATAATTAATTGACTTAAACAAATTAATAATTTAGTTAATTAATTAACTTGTAATACATTAATGAATTAATTGACCTTAATTAATTATAACCATTAATTAATCTTACTGGATGTTACCTACACCCACCCTTCAAGAAACTTCATCCCGAAGTTGTAGTAACTTAAAATACAAGGATAGTAATAACATGATTCATATATCTAGATCAGATAAGAACGTCATTAATTTAAACATTCATAAATACTAGTGTACATGCACAAGGCATAAATGCGTAGCTAGCACATACAAAACTTGTGCATGTACTAATGGAAATAATTAACACATCTAATGCAATTCTTTTATTCTTCCAATCCAATCGAAAATGGAATTAACTTCATAAAGAATAAATCAACCTTTTACAATATTTACAAAATCCTTCAATTATAATAATTTAACATAAGTGACGTTTAACTAGACATTGTAATTCAATTAAGCATAATTTGTTTTTGAGAAAAAAAAATCAGACACTTATGCTATAAGATTTAAAACCCACACACTCTCAACTACTTCTAATCATCCTGCCTTCCTAACGTACTTTCATATTCCATCCTTATCCTTCCTCTGTTGGACTATCCTCGAGAATCAACTATATTGACCTAACTCCAGATAGAACTCATAAGAAGAAGTGTCAACTAGCTTGATCAAGCTTCCCCAGTAGAAAATTGGAAGTCATCATCACATGTCTAGGGGAGCGTGATCTAACACCGTCCTCCCATGACTCTAGTTTTTAGAGGATACACTATGGGTAATGCATCCACCATTCCTGATAGAAAAAGGGTCAAGACCCTTTCATGGACCATACAATGGCACTATATTGCTAGTTTTTTTTCATCATATATCTAGTTTCAGGCAGTCTCACTACCTGAAAAAAAAAATTTCTTACTGGGTGTTACATTAATGGAGGTGATATCCACTATTTGATGGTTTATTTGGACTTTTCAAGAGGTACTTCCCTCCTTTAGAGGTGAATGTTGGAGCTAGGATGGCCAAGGATTATTCCTTGCCATATTTTGAGGCCTCCCAAATGCATTCACTAGTACATTTGGGTCAAATTGTGACACCATGTTCATAGCAATTGCCACTTTATATTGTTGGGAGATCGACAAACATTAGACCCCGTCAAACATCGTTTCACATGACTTCAGTTTTACGATGACACAGATATCATCTATGTTGCGACATTTCATGCGAACATGTGTCCTCTCAGACTTCACTGTCCAAGCCCACTATGGATGTCGCTACAGTGACACCGAGACGTCTCACCTGCAACGCCACAGACCATCGGTCTTCCTACGTGTATGCTATATCAACGATGTATCATCTATGATGTTGACTCCATGACAATGACGGTGTTGACGGGCGAAAATGACCGTCCGTCAACTGGGAGAGTGGAACCGGTCCGGGGTTGTCTAAATAACCCAAGCCGTTTGGTATGGACCACCCTGACGAGTTTAACGGCTCCGTTGGCCGCTCTGAGGTCTCGTAAGGAAACCAAAGAGAAAGTGATCTGAGCTAAATAATCTAAACTAAGGAAACTAGAAACTAATAAAACAAACTAAGACTAACTATACTAATCTAACTATAAACTATGCTAACTATGATCATAATAACTCAAATCAACTACTTAATTATCAGCTACAATCATTCTTTATTCACAAATATACAATATGGACAAATTACAGATTTGATTAAAACCTGTGAAACTCATGTGTTCGCTGCCCTAAGACAGCCAAGGATCTATTTTTGTCTTTTTATATTTATAAAACAGAAAGAAAGCAAACAGAAATTAAATAATCTATTCTAAATCTAACTAAACTACTAATTAATTAAACAATAAACATTTATCTAATTAACCTGGATACGCTCCAAGTTTGCCCTGTATAAGATGACTTCGTAAGCAGGTTGGAGGAAGAAGTTCACACCATTTAGTCCTCAAGCTTCTCGCAAGGGATCAGCTATAATGCTTCCTGAAGTAAGTTACAGGACAAACAAGACATAAAATAAATCATAACAATTTTCAGATTATGAATTTATGTACGAGGAAAGCCTACAATACAACAAATTCATATATGATAATTCAATTCATAAAGAAGACAAGGTTATCGTTCATAAACTGAATCCTTAAATTGTTATATCTTTTATCAAATTGGAAGTAACAAGGCATGCATAATAATAAAAAATTATATCACTTGAATTTGATTTAGACAGCAAGGTGATACTAAACCAGACACAATATGATATACAAAACTTGGAACAAAGTGCCAATGTATTGAGAAGCAAAGGCTATAACAACGCATCAATTCTGCTCCAGTTTGAATTAAGCTCACATATCCTTGTTCTCCCCAACCGAGGATTGTTTCTTATTACAAAACCATAGGTTTAAATAAGTTTTTTCACAAGGTAAA
>ML777382.1:458974-480214 GCA_009831015.1 Picea engelmannii | reverse complement strand
AAGTATCGATTTGCAAAATCGAATAAGATTAACTTATGCGCCTTTAAAACCATTGCTACCATACCTTTATGAACTTGCCAATGTATTTGGTGTATACCACATATGTTTGTATTCCAAAGCCTTAGAGCCGCACAATACAATTTGTTCATATGATAATCAAATGAAAACCCATAGCAAGGATAAAACGATATGAGCAGATACGTTATAATTTTCATAAATAAGACCAATAACTTTCATGCCCAAAGGTTTAATAGTGAAATATATCCAAATGCACAATCAAGGTAAGATAATGATCAAGAAAATAAGTCTGATAAAACTTTTATCAATCATAGGATAAACCAGTGATCAAGTATCAACCAACAAATCAACTAAAGACGACGACAGTATAATCAACGAAATAGGCGTTTTCACATTTGCAATTGTGAAAACTGAGTCGAAATTGAATTGTAATGGTTGCAAAAACGAGAAACATGTCTATTAGCACAATGCGGCAATGATACCGTAAGGGGTGTACGCAGCTTTTGAGAGTAATCAAAAAAAATTTGGGTTGGCTGCCAACAGACGGTAAGCACATTGGACGACTGACAAAAGGTAACATCGGTCTTCCGACATCTATGGTATATCAATGATGTTTCACCTACGACGTTGATCCCATGAAAATGACGCTAGGAACGTCAGACAACCAACGGAAGGTAACATCAGTCTTCGGACATGGATGTTATATCAACGACGTCTCACCTGCAACATTGAAGACATGATAGCGATGCTAGGAACGTCGGAGACTGAAATAAGGTAATGTCAATCTTTCGATGTGTATGATATATTAGCGATGCTAGGGACATCGAAAGACCGACGACTTGTAGGTGTTTTAAAAAAAAATAAAAAATAAAAACAAAACGGTATCAAAGAGGTTTAGGGTAGGAATCTCATTGTTATCACAATCGATGAGGAATAGGATAACCATTACACAGTGCCATCATCACTATGGAAATTTTTTTGTTCCCAACGACACAGTGGGTAACATTTGGATCCTACTTGGGGTCAACTTCTCTTCTCGGGAGCATTTGAGAACCCTAGAATCCTTCCTTACCAAAATTTCATCAATAATAACCTCTCTACCGTGTTGTTTGATCATTGCAACATTAGTCATAGGTAAGATCAGAATAAAAGAAAAACTCAGAGCAACCTGAACAACAACATGATGAGAAACATGAACAACAAGAAGAAACATAACTGAAAAGTACCCAACATATAAACTACATAAATGATATAGTCATTCTAGTCAACAAATATAAGGAAGGTACTCCACAATTAGGGTAGGAAAAGAAGAATTATAGCATTGGAACAGGCTAGAAGAGTGCCCACTTAAATGTTGTTTTGATGATTGGCCACATAGAGGACAATTTTCGCTAATAAAAGGAAACAAATCTATAATTAAATCTTCCTTGAACATGCCTTTCTTCACTAAGTTTTAAACAATGGCATATTTACTCCTGTAGAAATATTTTTCATGCCTCAGGGCATCCAACTTGGATGTGAGATACAATTTATTTCCATAATCACGATGATTGGAATGTATATCATCATTAAGAGTTGGAGGACCTGTAGGTGAAACTGTAATATCCCTCAGTAGTGCCCCAGTTTTATTATGAATTGTAATCATGTTTATAGGCCGGTGAGCCAAGTGTATATAAGCTGGTGGGATTATGTGTTTATTAGGTCGGAGAGCCTAAGTGTTAAAGGCGAGGAGCCTGATTTTGTATATGTAATTATGCAGATCATTAATAAAATATAAACATCGCTACATGTAGACAGACCATGAAGAAAGAGTGATGGGGGACTAACCTTCCACAAGGTTGGGTAAGGGAGGAGGCTAAGTGTGTGGGCCTAGGGGCTAAGATAGAGGGATTACCTCTAAAGGGGATAATAATTTATTATTATTTCCTGAAGGCTAAGGTGGGCATGTTGAGTGTTGTCCTAAGTTCTTGTAAAGGGAACATGTGCAAAAGGAAACACATGCAGCTCCAGTAAGACAAGTGTCGACCTGGGCGCATGCAGTTAAAATTGATGAGTTAGCCGTGTTTAGGATCATTCTTCCAACCTCCGCGAGAGTTCGCTGGTCATTCGACCATCTGAAGTCTGAACCCATTTTTCCTCTACAATAGACCTCTGCATTGTTTCTTGGTCACAAACCCAATGAGAACCTGTGGGAAAACCGACAGACTGAGCTGCATCTTCCGTGAAGCCTGAGCATCCCATATATGTTTGTGTCATGTGTGTGTGTGTCATAACAGTTAGTTGTTGTGGCCACACAGTTCCTCGAATGAGGGTAGCTTGTTGTCGTTGGTTGTTTCTTATTGAGACGTGCTATGTCTTAGTGTGGATTGTTTCCATTTTTGGACGTCCATACCCAATTTCCAGTTTCTATTGTCATCCCTGTGTGAATGAGTGTTGAGCCATTGTTGTTGTCCTCACCTTGTTGGAGCTGAGTCAAAGATTATGTTGAAGAAGAGGGTTGTCAAGCCCGTGGTACAAGAGGCAGGTTGTCATGCCTGTGAGCAGCTCTCTCCAGGTGAGAGAGTCTGTTGGGAAATGGTTTTCTCCCAGAGAGAGTCTAGCACCAGCTACGGAGACCCAGGGAGGGAGGTGAAGCACTAATGGACTGTGCTTGTGAAGGTGTATACTCCCGGGTGGAATATGCATATGGGGAATAAGAGTCCATGAGTAGTGGGCGTAAGAAGGATCTTGGAGAGAATCCTTTTGGTCTCTCTATGTAGTTTTCCTGTAACCTCAACCTAGTCTAGGATTCCCTTGCCCTGGGTGGAGCTTGGTCCCAGCTCGGGGGTGACCCACTGGTGAGCGTGATGAGAAGCGTGGTCTAAGGCTGGGAGGTTCGTGGAAGGTCTGCACATAGTTGGTGGAGTTACTCCAGCTTAAAAGATAAGTATCAATTATGTGCTTAATTATGTTACAAAATGCTATCAGAGCCAAGGTTTTCAACACTGAGCCTGGATAGGCCATGTTAGTGGAAAATGAAGAAAAAGTTTCAAAAATAATTGTTGTCGAAGTAGACAAAATTTGAGTTCAGACCCATGGTTTTAAACACTGAGCCTGAATGGGATGGATAACTGGTCATTGGACCCACGGTTTCAATAGGAGATTGTGTCTGGAGGACCAATTTCGAACCTCAGAACCTTCCTGAGTCCCAAGAATTTACCTTGGCCATGTTACGAAGCTCAGGAGGAGTAGAGGTGTCATAAAACTACAACATAAGTGGTATTGGGCCATAGAGTAATGTGGGCCTTAGGATTTGTTCAGGAGAAATATAATCCTTCATGACCATCAGATATGGTAATGTTGTGAGGAAGTTAGCCGTGAATGCCTTTGGAAATCCACAGCGTAACAGGGTTTGTTCTGTGCCATAGGATCTATTTGGAAGGAAGTGAAATCTCTTACGACCGCCAAATCTGGGGAAGGTTTAGAGGAGTTAACCTGGAAGCCCTTTGGACTTCATGACTTCATTGAAGTCTAATGTTAGAAACAAGATAAGGGTTGAAGCCCAAATCTCCGAAGTGGATCTACACCATAGATCTAGAGAGGAGAGCTCGACCGTTGGATCAACCAATGTTGAAAGGTCAAACATAGTAGTGAAGGGTGAAATCCCCCGAAGATCCAAAGTAATGAGTCGTGAAGACATCACTTGGATTGACGTGGACACATGGGTTGTGTGCCACGTATAAGTGGGTTCCGAACCTGTGGAATATTGAAATGGCATTTGGAATGTGACGTGTGTTACCCATATGAATGGGCGACATATCAGCCGCTAGTATTCTGCCATGTGGCTTGTCATATGAGTAGGGCTAGTGGGGCCAAGGTTACATAACGTAGTTAAAGGTCGGAGGACCCACACTAGCATTGATCATGATACATCCAGATTGACGACTAGGAGGAATTGCAGGGAACCAATTTGCACGAAAGTTAAGTATCCAAGGCGGTCTCGCAATCCAAACCGTGGTTTCACTGAGGGTTTTTGTTTCAACATCAGAAGAATTGCGGGATGAAATGTAGGTTACTCCAAACCATCATTGCATGCCCCCGCAATTGGAAAACGTTAAGTGATGTGACATAATAATGTCACCAAAGGTGATTGGGAATGTTTGGAGATTAACAGTTCGGATGCGCGGATGTGAAATTTTCCAAAGTTCTAAAGCTTTGAAGTTCTAGAACTCAGACACCTGAGGTTCCATAGTAAGTGTTAGCCATTAGATGCTGAGAAGATGTGGATGGTTGATCCTCCCTACATCGTGAGTTTGGTAATTTGGAACTCCGAGAGATTGTTGTGTGGTGCTTTGAAATCTTTCGAAGCTGAAGGACGAAGGCCCGAGTAAGAACCTAGTGATCTAGATCTTGGTCATGACCCATGGTCGCGTGGGTTGGAGACTGAGAGAAAGGAGCTAGTGCCTGAAAATGATTACAGAGAAGAGAAGATCTTGGAAAGAAAATGAAATGTGAACGTTTCCTTAAATCAGATTGATTTGAATGTGTAAACTAGTGAAGTTTTCAATAAGTTTCAATTGTTTCTCTTCATTGAGTTTTCGAGTGAAAGTAGTGCACATTGTCCGCAAGGAGTGCGTTGAAAGAGGTAAGCTAAACTCAGAGAAGCTCAGGAGAGATACCGTTGAACCTTCATTAGCATAAGTGCAAGGAGTGCATAGGAAGAACTTTGTGTTGAGTTCAGAGAGAGATAGGGTCATTGAGAACTATGTAGGGTTATGCCAGGATGGCATCGAGTGATTGTAAGTGTGTACAAAGAGAACTCTTTGTCGAGTTCAGGGAGAAGAGTATTAGAGGAAGATAATCACAGATCTTTTGAACACTCTATAGAAAACGCTCAACAAGGTGTGCTTTGAGCAGAAGGTTTCCAGGAGGGCACAAAGTTTTCCTTTGATAGGAAATAGAAGGGATGAGACCATTAGGAGATTGAGTAAATGGAAAATCTCAGAAGAGATGATGCAAGGATTGCGTGGGAGACAAACTCATTATAATTCCTAAAGCTTAGAAGAGATAACGCTTACAAGGGAAAAGACGAGATCCAGGAGGTGGACTCGCAGCAGAAAGGTCAAAGGCCGAAGCCTTTGAACACTGAAAAAATATTCCAAGGCGGAAGAAGTCAAAAGCTCAGGAGGAGGAGTGACAACAATAGTCAGATCAGTTGTGGGGAGGATCCTGGACTGTGAGATCAACATCCAATAGAACAAAGGAAGTGCAGAGGAAAGGAACAGATCCCATACATTGGGTCTGAGCGCGAAGGACCAACAACTGTTTGATCCGGAGGTAAGCACATGAGACTTAACCCTTGTGTGCATAGGAGAGTGGACTTGTCAAAGTATCAAAGTCCCGAAGTGATTTGGGATAGCCCATCGTTAAGGAGGAAAGGTGGCGTAAGATCCACAACTTCAGAAGTTTGTTGACAAGGAGGAGGAGAAACAATTGAAGTAAATCTTGGTCGTTGATATGAAAGTGGACGTGTGGCACCAGATATGGAACTCTGGGTACAGATCACTAAGGAGGAAAGAAGGGGGTGAAAGCACCAAATTCACGAAGGAAACCTTGATCTTTGATGGAGGAGGAGGTCAAAGGATTGTTGATATGGTCTTGGTCGGAAAGAGCCGAAGTCCCGAAGAGAATCAAGGATGTTGATTTGGAGAGGATGTGTGGCAGTAGATTTGTCACTCCGTGGAATTCACTCTGGAGATTTGTGTGTGTGGAGACGTGAGAACTCTCGAAGGCTAGAGAGCTGGAGTTCATCAGAACTATCCAATTGTTGAAGTCATGTGTCATTAGATATTCCACTCTAGAATATTTCCATACGGGAAAAGCAGATAGTTGAGAGTTGAAACTCCCGAGGGTCGGAGAGTCGAAATCAACCGTAGTTGTTGATTTGGAAGGGAGCTACGTGTCGATAGATTGTGTAGATCTGGGATCGCTTGTGGAAGGAGGATAGATAGCATCCATTGATCATGGATCATCACCAAGGGATTGGAGATTGATGGATAAGCTGGATTGCGGGGCTAGAACTTGCTTGGATGTTAAAAATTTGAGAGCGGGCCGCAATTTATACCACGGTTTTAACAAAGTGATGCATGGTAGCTAAAGGTGAATTATGGGGTGAAAAGCAGGTTGGCCTAAAACCACTCTTGCCCACGCCCGCAATCACAGTTTTCCATGAGGTTGTATCCCAAAGTCATATGAAGGAAAGGGATAATGAAAAAGGGGCTAGCGCCTGAAACTTGGAGTTTTGGAAGCTCACAAGAATAGCCCATGGGTCTGTCAGGACCTAGACATAGAAGGAAAGGAGACCTATGTATAATTGTTTTGGGTTCAATCATGAGCCCAAAGAGTCAATGTGACTCAGAAGTTTGAAATATCCTTTGACCGTGAGGTCAGTAGACCCTGCTGAGGTAGGGGCACTGCGTCAAAAGTGCTCAAGGTAGGAATAATCATGCATAATGACTATAATGAGAGCACAAGAAGATTCAAGAACCTGGGAAGAATTGAAGACTTCTAGGTTCAGCAAGGAAAATTTTGCAGATGGGAAAGAAGTTGTTGTAATATCTGTGGTAGCAAGTATGTTGCGGCTTGTTGGGTCATCCAAAGGAAAGAATGCTTACATGTTTGCAAGTGTTGTTGGTGATTTTGTTGCATAAGGAGGAAGCAACAGAGAGATGAAGTGTTGGTTATAATTTTGAGAAAAGAAGCATGAAATCTTCTACTTCCATCAGACATTCAGGTAGTATAAAATTTATTAATGGAATTCATGCAGGTATGAGTTTTTATTACTCTTTTTGCATAATTGTTGAAAGGAAATTTAGGTAAGAATTTCCTCAGCCAGAGTTCTTTTATAAAATCACATGATTATATTATTGAATGCATACCATTGGATGTGATAAAGGATGGAGGCCTGTATTAATTCAGATATTTTTATCTTCTAAATGCACACACAGACATAGTAGAATGTCATGTTAATTTGGTTATGGGGTAGTAACCAAAGAATTAATGATAAGAACTAGTTATAGGAATGAATGCTAGTAAGCTAGTAATGTATGAGACGAGGATCTGGTTGGATATGGCAAGGTATGGATATGGAAAGGTTATGAGACACACAAGTACTAAAAGATTCCTACTTTTAAATAAACTTGGGCTGCAACCTTTTTGCTAACACTAATGAACACCACATAATTATATTATTGGTGTAGTGTTCGGGTTGAAAACGAAGGCATCCAATTAATTGGGAAGACAATAGGAAGTGTGTGGAGAATGTGTCAACACATTGGCCATAATTCCAACTTATGGATGGTGAGATACATGACTGAGATAAAGATCATTATGTAATTCAATAGAAAGGTGCACCGAATAAATAGGCATTGACAGTTGTACTCATGTCTAGTAAGGGAAGAGTTGCACTCATACATGATGGAATTGTATACTTAAATGAACTTTGTTGAATGTGTTTTGTAAGTACATGCATATATGTTTTGGGCATGTAAATAATTATACTAATGGCTGAAATGTTGCTAACTCATGAAGTTGAGAACATTTCAAAAACTGTTAAACATTGCAACAAGAAAGTTACAAGCCAGGTAGTCATAGGAATAGAGACTACAAAAAAAATTATGTTCAGAAAATTGAAATAATAAACTTACTGTTATTAATTATGAACATGCATATGAATAGAATGATGAGTCATTCTATTTGGTTAATTTTTTTGGTAATTGTGATTGAATTGTTGGGTACAGGCAATTCTAAGATCATTTCATAAGGTGTTGTACATGTTGAATTATGATGTACAGAAAATACTGACAATTTGTTCGTTGTATGCAAGAGGAAGCATTACAACAAAAATGGTATGCAGTTTGGAGCTCGTGGAAAACCACAATGATGGTTGCATTCATAATTTGGCAACAACCAAGAAGAATTATGAAATGGAATTCCTGTTTTGGGGAAAAGATGAATTCCCTTTGAACTAAGTTTGAGTTTCTAAATATTTTTTTTTATGTTTTCTCATGATAAGTGCATGTGGGTGATGCAAATGGGATGATGTTGATTAAAGTTAGAATGTTGACTACAAAGAGTAGCTCAAGGAAGATGTTGATTGGAAATATCTGAGGGAAGTTGGAACTTCGGGAGCCATGGTGTTCTAAGACTTTCGGTCTGGCCTATTGCTGAAGCCCAAGGAAAGGGAGTTGTAATAGCCGATGGATTGTGTGACAGTGAAGGTGCACACTCCTAGGGTGGGACAGACATGTGGGGAAGGAGAGACCGTTGGTTGGAGTGTTGTTGAGGTTTGGTACCTTGGTCTAGACAATGTGATATGGAAGTCTTCTCAATCAAAAGCTAAGTACAATTCTCTATTTATTGTATGTTGTGTATCTTCTATATAGGTTATAATGTTATTAGAATTACCTGTATATACATATATATACATTACATATATTCTTGCATTACCTACATCCATGATTGTACATAATGTGTTTCATATTTCATTTCTTAAGAAATATATACCTGATGCTAATCATGCAATCGATTGGAATGTCATTTAGGTTGAGCAAGAAGGCGTCTTTCAAGTGCATCCGGTGTGCATATTGGATCGAAAAAGCAAGCAGCTCCAGAATCGATCCATAGGGCTTGTAAAAGTCTAGTGGACCTGGCACGGTCCTGAGGACGTGACATGGGAGCATGAGGATGTTGTGCGGTAATAATACCTGCATCTTTTTGAATATTTTGGGAATCCTGTTGATGTCGTGTAAAGAGTTTCACTGGGGACAGTGAAAAAATAAGGGGAGGGGATTGTAATATCCCCCAGTAGTGCCCCAGTTTTATTATGAATTATAGTCATGTTTATAGGTTGGTGAGCCAAGTGTATATAAGATGGTGGTCTTATGTGTTTATGATGCCGGAGAGCCTAAGTGTTAAAAGCTAGGAGCTTGATTTTGTATATGTAATTATGCATATCATTAATAAAATATAAGCATTGCAGTGTGCAGACTGACCACGAAGAAAGAGTGATGGGGGACTAAGCTTCCACAAGGTTGGGTAAGGGAGGAGGCTAAGTGTGTGGGCCTAGGGGATAATATAGGGGTATTACCTCTAAAGGGGATAATAATTTATTATTATTTCTTGAAGGCTAAGGTGGACATGTTGAGTGTTATCCTAAGTTCCTGTAAAGGGAACGTGTGCAAAAGGAAACACATGCAGCTCCAAGAAGACAAGTGTCAACCTGGGTGCATGTAATTAAAACTTATGAGTCAACCGTGTTTGGGGTCATTCTTCCAACCTCCATGAGAGTTTGCTGGTCATTCGGCCATCCGAAGTCTGAACCCGTTTTGCCTCTACAATCGACCTCTACGTTGTTTCCTGGTCACGAACCTAGTGAGAACCCATGGGAAAACTAACGAATTGATCCACATATTCCGTGAAGCCCAAGAATCCTGTATATGTCTATGCCATGTGTGTGTCATAACAGTTGGCTGTTGCAACCACGTAGTTCCTCGACTGAGGGTGGCTTGTTGTCGTCGACTGTTTCTTACTAAGCCATGTTGTGTCTTAGTGTGGACAGTTGCCATTTTTAGACGTCCATACCCAATTTTTAGTTGCTACTGTCATCCCTATGTGAATGAGTGCTGAACCATTGTTATTGTCCTCACCTGGATGGAGCTGAGTCGAGGAGTATGCTGAAAAAGTGGGTTGTCAGGCCCGTGGTAGAAGAGGCAGGTTGTCAGGCTCGTGAGGAACTCTCTCCAGGTGAGAGAGTCTACTGGGATGTGGTTTTCTCCCAGAGAGAGTCTAGCACTAGATACGGAGCTATGAGAATTTCGGATTTGGACTGTTGTCGACACCTAGAGAGGGAGGTGAAACACCGATGGACTATGCTTGTGAAGGTGTATACTCCCGGATGGAACAAGCATGTGCAGAATGAGAGTCCATGAGTAGTGGGCGTAAGAAGGCTCCTGGAGAGAATCCTTTTGGTTGCTCTGTGTAGTTTTCCTGTAACCTCAGCCTAGTCTAGGATTCCCTTGCCTTGGGTGGAGCTTGGTCGTAGCTCGGGGGTGACACACTACTAAGTGTGATGAGAAACGTGGTCTAAGGCTGGGAGGTTCGTGGAAGGTCTGCACGTAGTTGGTGGAGTTACTCTAGCTTAAAAGATAAGTATCAATTATGTGCTTAATTATTTATTTTTGATGCATGTTTGTAATGCTTGTAATATTATTATGTATTCCTTTGCAATGATATTTATTGTTAATTTTATTTAGAATCTGAATGGTAACAATAACTCTATGTTAAAATGTGTTAATTTGATTTAATGCATATTATATTTATATGTGAATATTCTACAGTAGTAGCATTGCCCGGTCTCTGTGGAGGGTCGGGGATGCTACAGTTTAGTATCCTAGCTAAGTCAGACCTGAGTAGTGGCATTTCCCAGGCCTGTTGATGGCTAGGGATGTTACATAAATGGTCATAAACAGGTCGATCCATAATTATCTCTCAATCAGGGATATATTAATCAGATGGACCAATGAATAACAATGCAATATCTCTCTCATTGATGTTCAAAATTTCCTATTCTCATAATCCTTTGACAGTGAAAAGGAGTTTCCTTGCTTCATACCACAAAAAGGTTCACTAATGAAGCATTGACTAAATGTTTTTATCTCCAAGATGCTTACTACTTAATTTGTTTCTACAAGAATGTACCTTGGACTGTCATTGTCGATGTTAAAGCTAGTAATAGGTCGCCACAACCCTTACTCCCCTCAATATTTAGATGAAGTAAAACTCTCATTCCATGACACAGAGGCTATCATAATCAGAGTTGTTGGACATATTGTCATTGATGTCAACAATCGATGTCATTGTGATGTGATGATAAGTTGTTATGATGAATTATCATTGATAAGTTATCATTAATGAATTGTCATTGATGTCAACAGTATAATAGTTAGCAAAGAATGAAAATGTCAAACAATATTTAGAGATTCAAGATCATAAGAAAGGAAATTAATAAAAGATTAGAAGGAAGAGTGCATTGTAGAAATGTCATCAGGATCAAAATCCCCATAGGAAAACTCCAGAGGATTCAAGAAAGAATCTTTCTCATTGAGAGATTTTTAAGGAGTAGTCACGTAGAAAGACATAACGTGAGGTGCAGAGGAATACACTCTAAATCTCAAGAGAAATATCGATCAGAAGAAATATCGTTAGATTGAGGCGAAGTTAGAGTTTTGAAGAATTATTAATGGACCATCAGATCTGGGAGTTATAAGAGAAGGACCGTTGGAGGATTGGTCAACGATTAGATCAAGTTGTTACCATCAGATATGCAAGTGCCAGATCAAGGGAAAGGATTGATTTCATAGCGCAAAGGGAGAATTAAACAACGCGTTAATTCCAATCCCACAATTATTCTAGACCGTTGATCATCACCCGCCAAATAGATCTACAGTTGGCATCAGTTCCACTAACAACAAGCATTTTCCATTACAGAGCTTGAAGATAATTTTAAACATCGTGCTAGTTGGTACCTCGCAATAATCTCTAGTCACTTATCTATTCCAAGAGAATTCTCGACCATTGGATTGGTTAAAAATGGATCATGAGATTGCATCAAAGATGGACCGTTAGGTGAAGTCAAGTTGCTCGATTTTTATTTGAGGAATCTCACTTCGGGATAATTAAGAATTAGGAATGGATAACCCAAATTCATGAACATCGAAATGAATCTATACCATTGATATAGAACTGATCACAATAATTCGATATAGGAGGAGGATATGTGTCGTGACAGGAGATCTACGTCAACAGACCACGTCAGCAGGGACATGTGGCATAATAATATGATGACAAGTGTCAAGATGAAATTGGCATTTTAGGTACCTATAAGTCACATATCTAAGTGACACATGGCAGCCACTCGGCCAGTTCCAAGTCATAAGTGATGTCAGCAAGTTACGTCACTTCGGGAGTATGTACTTCGAGGGAAACTAGCTTCTAACATCAGAAATCACCCGAAGTGTCGAAGGTTGAAGTTAACGCTAACTGTTGATATAATTTGGGAACGTTCTCGAGAGTTGATCAAGTACAGTGGAAGGATAGTGTAAGTAGAGGTGTTAATCGATAACAAGATGTCACCACCGATTTATGACTCATTCGATAGGTAATCACTTTAGACGAATTGTTAATCCAGAGTTCAGAAGCAACGAATAGCCGAAGTTCCGAAGTGAATGAGAATCGTTCATCATGAAAATAATATATTGATCATCTGATCTAATTTGGATAAATATTTTTCGAGAGATTTGAAATATTATAAAGGCTGGAATCTGCAAAGGATGAAGTCCCGAAGTACCGACAGTCGTCCATCAAATTGGGAGATTAAAATGTGACTATTGATTTTGATCAGTGATCAAGCACTTGCTTGGGTTAGCACCTGGTCACCACTTATAGTCGTATTGAATAAATAAATAAATGAAAAAAGAAGAGGCAATGCTCAAATCAATAAGCCGATGGTTTTGCGCATATGGTCATATGTAAATGGTTTGAAGGAAGTCCCTCATACAGATTTAATTCAACAGAGAGTTAACACTAGAACGATACAGAGAATCGATAAAAGATCAAATATGATATGTTGGTTAAACTGAGAACACAATAGAAGCATGAGAACGATATGATGAGCCGATCCATGTCTGTGATGAACTCATTAAGACAAAAAAACCGACACATAGTCATGATTAAGAGAGTTAAATCATGAGAATTATGAATAAAGGATAAAAAAGAAAAATAATATTATTTAAATATTAATATCATCATTTAAATGAAAATGTACAATGGTTCAAATATCAAACAACAAAATAATTCAAATTCACACCAGTTGGAAGACTATATAAACAAGAAATAATGGTGAGAAGATGGTGTAGTTGAATTTGTTGAAGTATATATATTTATATAGAATGGATTGAATGAAGGTTCATTCTATCAAGTTGGTGCATGTTTACAAGTTGGGTCTTGTATGAGGATTGGATTCCTCACATCTTAGTTGGATATGAGATCAACAAGCTGAGACTTGTTATGAGGGTTGGATTCCTCATTTCTGAGTTGGATCTGAGAACTACAAGCTGGGTCTTGTAACAGAGAGTTGGGTCTTTCATAATTTTTTGAAGATGATATTCAAAGATTGATCTTATGTATTCATTGAAGTTAAATATATAAATAAAGTATTTATTCTTTTATATATATTGATTGAGAAAATGAAATAAATATTTATTGTTCAGTTAGTTTGTGAAAAGTGGAAAATTGTCCAAATTTTTGTGACATTGATTCACCCCCCCCTCTCAGTGTCAATTATCATTTCAACCATTGGTATCAAAGTAGGTTCCTTTAGCACAGTTTAAACACCGAAGGTAGATTCAGAAGAAATGGGTGGACAAATTTCTATCTCCACAAATGAAGCTCCCTTATTTGATGGAATAGATTATTTATCATGGAGGGAAAAAATGAAAAGATATTTGAAGTCAAGAGGATCTGGAGTTTGGGATTCATTAGTAAGTAAGCCCTGGCACTTATCTACTTCTAAGAGAAAAACGAAAATTGCAAAGGAAGATAGGAGAAACAATACAGTAGTTTTAAAAGCAATCTAGGATGGATTGTCATACCAAGTGACATAAAAGATGAGACACTACAAATATGCTGAAGAATTATGGCTCCAACTAGAAAATTGTTATCAGAGTGAAACACAAGAAGAAGAGAAATCCTATCAAAGTGAGGAACAAGACTCAAATAAAAAGGATTCCAGTCGGTATAAGGAAAAAGACTCTAATGAAGAGGATTCCTATTAGAATAATGAACAAAACTCAGAAGAAAATAATTCTTATCAAGATAAGGAAGAAGATAAAGAAAATAAAGATTGCAATCAATTTGATGAACATGATACAGAGAAATACATTTCTAATCAGAATGAAATGCAGGATTTGATGCAAACCCCAGTTAACAATGAAGAAGACAGCCTCATCAAGGAATTGAGGAATACCTCAGTATCCACTAAAGAAAAAATATCAGATTTTAAGACTGATGTTATAACTACATTTGAAGTGATTAGTATGGAACCAGGAAATGGTCTATATATTTAAGTTACTAAGGATGTTATTGATCATCTTGAGTCCACAACTATGTGCACTCTAGAAGAGTTGGAGAAACTCCAAGAAAAGAATATGTTGCTACTTCAATAGTTAGATCAATCTAACCATGAAAAGTTTGAACATAGAGTTCAGCTAGAAGACAAAGAAAAGGAGATCAAAAGATTGAAAACCGAAGTTACTAATCTAACAAAAGAGATGGAAGAATTAAAGACACATGAAAGTAAAAGAAAAGAAGCACTAAAAGAATCAAAAGAATTAGTTAACAGTCTAAACACTCAACTTGAGGAAATTAAAGAAAGTGAAGAAGACCTAAAGATGCAGTTAACAAGGAAAAAACATTCTTACCACATGTTGGAATTGGAAATCATCAATTTCAAAAAGATAAATGGAGGTACTAATGCAGATCTAATGATTCAAATTGAAGAAGATAAGAAAATAGAAGAAGATCAGAAGATCCAAATAACTAAAAAGGAAGAATCATGCCAAATGTTTGGATTAGAAGCCATCAACCTCAAAAGGATTCATCTAGAATGCGAGGAAGAAATCAAATAATTGAAAAATAACTTTTTTTATCTAACAAAAGATATGGAAGAATTGAAGACATATGACAAAACTATTAAATGGAAAGAAGTCTTGGATGAGACAAAAGAAATAGTCAATCTCAAACGGATGAATGAAAAGACAAATACGATTGTCAATTTGCATAATAGCTCAGCTATCCTAGATAATATTTGGAAGAGCCAAAGATCAACTATTGACAAAACTAGTCTTGGATACAATAAGAAAGAAATTCAGATGACTGATCTCTCAAGCGAAAATAAAATCAAGAATTGAAACACCTTCAATGGATATTGTTTTTCTTGTCATATTTTTGGCCATAAAGCAATGGACTGGAAGAAACTAGAGGAAGGATATACAAGAAAATCCAAAAACTCAATTAGATGTTGTAGATGTAATTTTGTTGGGCACACAACAAAATTTTGTCATACAATGAGATGTTACAACTGTGATAGGTTTGGGCACAAATCCCAAAACTGCAAGAATACAAAAATTCAATATTTGAATAAGTCATTCAAGTCAGTGACAAAACCTAATAAAATTTGGAAGAAGAAAGGAGATGACAAATCTCCAAAATCACAATTAGAAAGAGAATATCCAAAAAGAAAGCAAGAAAGATGTTATTAGACCTGAAAATGAAGAAATTAATAATAAGAAAATGATGGGTGTAGGTCCTAATAAAGAATGTGAAAATCATAATGAAATAAATCAAGCTCAATAAAAGGAAGTACCTATAAAGGAATGTGGGACAATATCAAATTCTGATGATATCATAAGTTGTTAGAAAAAGAAATAAAATACAAAAAGAAGTTGAAATTGGTTTTTACAAAATCAAAGGATTATGCCAAAGAGTTTTTAAATTAACATATGGAAAATATTGACTATCAATAGATTAGTGGTCAAAAGAAAAATCATTGGTGGGGTTAGTTGTAGAATACAAGAAGAAGACAAAATAAAGGTAGTAGAGAATTTCAAGGAGTATCATTCAACAAAGATCAATTGATAACAAAATTGGTATTTAAATCAATTGGTATAATTCCTCAATTGATATTCCTGTGAAATATCAAAGAAGAATAAGAAGCAGATCAAAAAGACCAGTAAGATTCATACTCTTGTTCTATTTGACAAAGAAAAGTTAGTAAAAAATCAGGAGGAGTATTTTGGTTATTAAATAATAAAGTAATTAGATTAAGTTTTGAAGGACTTGATCACTACAAATGGGTATCACTATAAAATTGGTATCAAGAAGACTACTTATTTGAACACAAAAATACCAATCAACTGAGATAAGCAGTTAGTAAATTAAAAGTGGAAGAGACATTGTCAGAAAGAGCTTTTATTTCATAAACAAAGGGGGAGAGTACTCAGAGGAAGAGATAGCATATTGACAGGGGGATTCATTCAGTTATGACAGGTAGAGCATGATTGTAGGGGGAGTTAACCAAGTTCATATTCTGGTCAACAACATGTGGATAGACATATGTTGATCATAAGGGGAGAAACCCTTTTCCATTGATGTCAAAGGGGGAGAGTAACTTCATCGGAGGAAAACATCATCACAGGGGAAGTTTGTGTATGAAGTTAGTGTGTTTCCCTCAATGACAAAGGGGGAGATTGTTGGACATATTGTCATTGATGTCAACATTCGATGTCATTCTAATGTGATGATAAGTTGTTATGATGAATTGTCATTGATAAGTTATCATTATTGAATTTTCATTGATGTCAACAGTATAACAGTTAGCAGAGAATGAAAAAGTCAAACAGTATAAAGAGATTCAAGCTCATAAGAAAGGACATTAATCAAACCTCAGAAGGAAGAGTGCATTGTAGAAATGTTGTCAGTATCTAAATCTCCATAGGAAAACTCCAGAGGATTCAAGAAAGAATCCTTCTCATTGAGATAGTTTTAAGGAGTAGTCGCGCAGAAAGACATAACGCGAGGTGCAAAGGAATCCAATCTAAATCTCAGGAGAAATAACGATCAGAAGAAATATCATTAGATCGAGGTGAAATTAGAGTTTTGAATAATTATATCTAGAACGTCAGATCTGGGAGTTACAAGAGAAGGGTTGTTGGAGGATTGGTCAACGAACAAATCAAGTTGTGACCGTCGGATATGCAAGTGCCAGATCAAGGGTGGGGATTTATTGTGGAGTGGGAAGGGATAATTAAACGTGTTAATTCCAATCCCACAATTAGTCTAGACCATTGATCATCACCCGCCAAATATATCTACGGTTGGCATAAGTTCCACTACCAATGAGCAGTTTCCATTGTGGAGCTTGACGATATTTTTAAACGTCATGCAAGTTGGGAACCCACAATCATCTATGATCGTTGATCTATTCCATGAGAAATATCGAACATTGGATTGGTTAAAAATGGATCATGAGATTGTGTGAAAGATGGACTGTTAGATGAATTCAAGTTGCTCGAGTTTTATTCGGGGAATCTCACTTCGGGAGAATTGAGAAATGGGAATGGATAACCCAAATTCTCAAAGGCCGAAATGAATCTAGACCATTTATCTAGAACTGATCACAGTCGTTAGATCCAGGAGGAGGATATGTGTCGCGATAGGAGATCTACGTCAACAAGGACATGTGGCACAATCAGATGATGAAAAGTGTCAAGATGAAATTAGCATTTCAGGTACCTATAAGTAACGAAAATAAGTGACACGTGGTAGCCACTTGGCTAGTGCCAAATCATAAGTGACGTTAGCAAGTTACGTCACTTCGGGAGTATGTACTCCGAGGGAAACCAGTTTCTAACATTATAAATCACCCGAAGTGTCGAAAGTCGAAGTTAACTCTAACAATTGATCTAATTCAAGAGCGTTCTCGGTCATTGATCAAGTACAGTGGAAGGATAGTTTAAGTAGAGGTGTTAACCGACAACAAGATGTCACCACCGCTTTATGACACATTCAGTAGGTAATCGCTTCAGAGGAATTGTTACTCCATATTTCAAGAGCCATGAATAGCCAAAGTTTCGAAGTGAACGAGAATCGTTCATCGTGAAATAATATATCGACCATCCAATTTACTTTGGAGAAATATGCTTTGGGATATTTTAAATATTATAGAGGATGGAAGTCGTGAAGGATGAAGTCCCGAAGTACCGACAGTTGTCCATCTCATCGGGAGATTAAAACATGACCATTGATTTTGATAAGTGATCAAGCACTCGCTTGGGTTAGTGCATGGTCACCACCTGCGGTCGTATGAAATAAAGAAACAAAGGGAAAAATAAGAGGCAATTCTCAAATCAATAATCCCGTGGTTTTGCGCATATGGTCATATGTAAATGGTTTGAAGGAAGCGCCTCATACAGATTTAATTCGACAGAGAGTTAACTCTAGAACAATACAGAGAATCGATAAAAGATCAAATATGATCTATTGGTGAAACTGAGAACACAAAAGAAGCATGAGAATGATATGACGAGTTAATCCATGTCTGTGATCAACTCATGAAGACAAAAGAACTGACACGCAATCATTATTAAGAGAGTTAAATCATGAGAATTATGAATAAAGGATAAAAAAGAAAAATAATATTATTTAAAGATTAATATTATCATTTAAATGAAAAGGTACAATCATTCAAATATCAAAAGACACAATAATTCAAATTTACACCAGTTGGAAGACTATGTAAACAAGAAAGAATGGTGAGAATATGGTGTAGTTGAATTTGTTGACGTATATATATTTATATATAATGGATTGAATGAAGGTTCATTCTATCAGGTTGGTGCCTGTTTAAAAGTTGGGTCTTGTATGAGGATTGGATTCCTCACATCTTAGTTGGATATTAGATCAACAATATGGGACTTGTTATTGATCTGAAAATAGAAGGATGACTTGTTATGCTATGCAAGCACCCCTACTTCATTAAAATAAACTTTACAGAACCTTGCTTCATGTGTTAAAATATGCAATATAAACTTATGTGTTAAGTTCTTGTATCTTCTTTTAAATGTTTATGTATGCGGACATGTTCTTGTAAATGGTTAAATATGTACTTCAAATGAATACACAACAACAATACTTGCATCAAATAAACCATCAAACGCACAACAAGAACAACATGATAAAGGAGTTCACCCCCCTCCGGGCTACATCTCCTTGAGCCTCCATAATGGACTTGGCTCTCTAGGATTAATTAGTCAAATATTATTTTACAAGATGCTTCTCAACTCCAATGGAAAAAAAAACTGTACCATTGAGATCAAAACACATAAAAACCCCAAAAATGACTAATAACACTCTGAAAATGGATCATGGCTCATCCGGGCATGACCTCTTCTACATGTGGCCATAAGCTTCCATGAGATACTCTTTGGAAGAAACACTTGTAAAAGTCCTCAAAAGCCTCTGAAACATGTCCCAATGTGTTCAGAGCATATCAATTAGCCAAACATGATTATTCAATCATAGAAAACAAACATAGGCTCACCAAACCATGTCCTCCATCAAAGAGGGCTGAAAGTTCCCTAGAGCTTCCTGAAACTTCAATGGTGAAAAAATTGCATGAAGAGTCTTCAAATGGCTATGAAAATGGCACCAATGGATCCAACACATCCAAAAACCCCTGGCTAGGCTTTTACGGCACCTCAAACGGCCAAACGGTGAAGAAGTTAGGCCTCCTCCATTTTCCTCCTTCAAGCTTTGTTGGAACTGGCTCTACAAAACGCACCTCTATGTGCATTCACCTGGAACACGCTCCAAAACGCGTGTTTAAACCCAGCACCGAGCGGTTCTGAATAACCGTGCAAACTGTAGGATGGTTAGGGTGCCTCCAGCCCCCAACTGCCTAGCTCTTGGGCATATGGTCCATGTGACCTCGGGCTAAAAGCAAAAGTTGGTTAACACCGTTGTAACGGGCGCAACCACATCTAAACCGCGCTCCATTTCATAACCGCGCTCCATTTTATAACATATGGTTTAATGTATATTAAACTATACCCGCGCTATAATATAACACGGTTATAAAACTAAACCATGGGCGAAAACCTGGATTACAATATACATAACACACAGTCACATAAACTATTGCAAAGAACCGCGCGCAATATATTAATAAAACATGGTTATATAAATTATGTAAAGAACCATAGTTTATGGGTTATAAACCCCGCCACGCGCACCATTTTAAATATGCAATGGTCATATGTAAAATATCACATATAACCGTGGGTCGGGGCTAGCCCCGGCCCGAACCCCCGCTCCAATACACAACCACCAAATTTAAATATATGCGCATGGACATATGTTACAAGAAACAAAGGCCGTCATAGTGGTTAGCGGAGATTGGTGAAAACTTGGGCGGACATGGAGGTCACTGGTTCAAATCCGGTCGGCTCCATTCAATTTTGATAAACCAACCAAATGAACAAATATGAGGGGGACACGTGGCGCCCATGGATTAGGCCACGTGTCCTCATATTATTCGCCAACACCTGGACACGTGTCAACATCCAATATGCCGACAATCATCTAATACAAACATGCCACATCATCAAACTACCATGTCACCATGATGGTACGGTCCTGCCACGTGGTCGTACGGACTGTACGGACAGGTACCGTCAGCACTTTTTTTCCTTGTTTGACTTTTCGAACAGATCGCTATATCTTTCGCTCCCGATGTCCGTTTGAGACGAAATGAATTGCGTTGGATTCATGACAATGAGGGATACGCTCACGTTCGATTTGAGGCAATTCCGAGAACGTTGATTTTTGGGCTAAAATTTGACCCCTGGTCCAGATTTTGATCACACCTTCCCACTGAAAGGATTTTGGACCCACAAAATCTTATGATCATCTTTCAAGTTATATCAAAATCTCTTCGACATTCACCTGAATACTCTGACATGCCTCGCACTGCAACTAGCTATGTCCTTCAACCACTGCTCTCTGGCTGCTGCTGACCCACTGCTCTCTCTGTGCTTGGAAGACTGCCAACCTTCCCATTGAGAATCAAGTCCTTCTTTCTAACTCTTCGGCATCAACATAATAAGCTCTCCAATGGCTGCAAAACTTCCTGCAACATCTTGTCACAAGCCCAAAGAAAACATCAATCTTGAAAAACAAATCATACAAGATTGAAAAATGATGCCAACACAAACTTTTGTTCTTCAAACAAACTGTCGCATCTCGTACTTTATCAAAGCACATGGCATTTTCAAAATCAACTTTCAAGTCAATAAACACCATCGAATAAACACAAGTCGAACAATACGATCGACACAACATAGTCGTCAGAAAAATCATCAACTAGTCGAGACTCATTGAAACATCAACCTTCCCAAACTGACAAGTCAACAAACATGATACACTATCATGTCACAATCATGAATCACTCATGATGAACCATCACCAGGTTCACTGCTTACACATACATAAAAAAAAATGCATGTATAGGACTCTTCAACTCTCCTTCCAGTACAAACATAAGTATAACCTCAAAACATATGGTTACTT
>ML777382.1:414740-458924 GCA_009831015.1 Picea engelmannii | reverse complement strand
GCAAAATTATTATGCTTAACATAATCAAATGCAACTGAACGATAAGCGGAATTATACCTGGAGCATTCACCTTTATCGCCTCTGTGAGGAGGTGAATCTGAAGAGTTACAAGCTCTCCTCTGCAAACCATCAATAGTGTTCTTGTCCTCATCACTGTCAAAACTCTCACATTTGCATTCATCCTGAACACAAACCTTGCATACTGAAGGGATTGAACTTTCAACAAAAGTTCCTGAACTTTCACCTTTAAAGCCTTCTTGAGGAGGTGAACCTGAAACAAAACTCATCCTTGGAACCTTTTCCCTTGTCTCCTCGACCTTGGAATTTGCTCCATCTTGCCGTTCATATCCAAGACCACAATACCTGGGTCTTTCTTCAATGACAATAGGCTCAATAATGCCTTGTGCATGCTTACCCAAACCTTTACCTTCATAGCCCATTTTAAACATCAACTTGGACCCTAATCCCCTAGTGTAATTCTCAAAACCACCAAAACATTCATCTTTAGAGGGATTAGAAGATAAAATAACATTGCATACCTTATGTTCATGCATGTACTTAGTAAGGGTTTCCTTTGCCTCATGGAGTTGAATCTCCTTCTCTTGCAACCTTTGCACAAACTGTTCTTTCTCCTGCTTCATGGCCATCAACTGTTCTTCAAGGGCAATGTTATTATCATATATCACTTTCATCAAATCTTTCATAGTTATCAACTCTTCTTTATATAATGAAATTGTATGAGAACTATCACTACTTGAAGCTTCTGCCATCTTTGCAAATTTCAACTTCAACACAAAAACTTTGCACAAAAACCAATAGCTAAATCTCAAGCTATCAATGGAAAACACATGAGCGAAAAAAACTTATGCTCTGATACCACCTGATCTGAAAATAGAAGGCTGACTTGTTATGCTATGCAAGCACCCCTACTTCATTAAAATAAACTTTACAGGACCTTGCTTCATGTGTTAAAATATGCAATATAAACTTATGTGTTAAGTTCTTGTATCTTCTTGTAAATGTTTATGTATGTGGAAATGTTCTTGTAAATGGTTAAATATGTACTTCAAACGAATACACAACAACAATACTTGCAGCAAATAAACCATCAAACGCACAACAAGAACAACATGATAAAGGAGTTCACCCCCCTCCGGGCTACATCTCCTTGAGCCTCCATAATGGACTTGGATCTCTAGGATTAATTAGTCAAAAGTTCTTTTACAAGCTGCTTCTCAACTCCAATGGAAAATCAAACTGTACCATTGATATCAGAACACATAAAAACCCCAAAAATGACTAATAACACTCTGAAAACGGATCATGGCTCATCCAGGCATGAGCTCTTCTACATGTGGCCATAAGATTCCATGAGCTTATCTTTGGAAAAAACACCTGTAAAAGTCCTCAAAAGCATCTGAAACCTGTCCCAATGTGTTCAGAGCATATCAATTAGCCAAACATGAGTATTCAATCATAGAAAACAAACATAGGCTCACCAAACCATGTCCTCCATCAAAGAGGGCTGGAAGTTCCCTAGAGCTTCCTGAAACTTCAACGGTGAAAAACTTGCATGAAGAGTCTTCAAATGGCTTTGAAAACGACACCAATGGATCCAGCACGTCCAAAACCCCTAGCTGGGCTTTTACGGCACCTCAAACGGCCAAACGGTGAAGAAGTTAGGCCTCCTCCATTTTCCTCCTTCAAGCTTTGCTGGAACTGGCTCTACAAAACACACCTCTGTGTGCATTCACCTGGAACACGCTCCAAAACGCGCGTTTAAACCCAGCACTGAGAAGTTCCAAATAATCATGCAAAATGTGGGATGGTTAGGGCGCCTCCAGCCCCCAACTGCCTAGCTCTCGGGCATATGGTCCATGTGACCTCGGGCTAAAAGCAAAAGTTGGTTAACACCGTTGTAACGGGCGCAACCACATCTAAACCGTGCTCCATTTCATAACCGCGCTCCATTTTATAACATATGGTTTAATGTATATTAAACTATACCTATGCTATAATATAACACGGTTATAAAACTAAACCACGGGCCAAAACCCGGATTACAATATACATAACACACAATCACATAAAATATTGCAAAGAACCGCGCACAATATATTAATAAAACATGGTTACATAAATTATGTAAAGAACCATAGTTTATGGGTTATAAACCCTGCCACGCACGCCATTTTAAATATGCAATGGTCATATGTAAAATAGCACATATAACCGTGGGTCGGGCCTAGCCCCGGCCCGAACCCCCACTCTAATACACAACCACCAAATTTAAATATATGCGCATGGACATATGTTACAAGAAACAAAGGCCGGCATAGTGGTTAGCGGAGATTGGTGAAAACTTGGGCAGACATGGAGGTCACTGGTTCAAATCCGGCCGGCTCCATTCAATTTTGATAAACCAACCAAATGAACAAATATGAGGGGGACACGTGGCGCCCATGGATTGGGCCACGTGTCCTCATATTATTCGCCAACACCTGGACACGTGTCAACATCCAATATGCTGACAATCATCCAATAAAAACATGCCAGATCATTAAACTTCCATGTCACCATGATGGTACGGCCCTGCCACGTGGCCGTACGGACTGTACAGACAGATACAATCAGCACTTTTTTTCCCTGTTTGACTTTCCGAACAGATTGCTATATCTTTCGCTCCCGACGTCCGTTTGAGACGAAACAAATTGCGTTGGATTCGTGATGACGAGGGCTATGCTCACGTCCAACTTGAGGCAATTCTGAGAATGTTGATTTTTGGGCTAAAATTTGACCCCTGGTCCAGATTGTGATCAGTTATGAGGGTTGGATTACACATTTCTCAGTTGGATATGAGAACTACAAGTTGGGTCTTGTATCAGAGAGTTGGGTCTCTCATAATTGTTTGAAGATGATATTCAAAGATTGATCTTATGTATTCATTCAAGTTAAATATATAAATAAAGTATTTATTATTATATATATATTGATTGAGAAAATGAAATAAATATTTGTTGTTCAGTTAGTTTGTGAAAAGTGGAAAATTGTAAAAAGTTTTGTGACACTGATTCACCCCCCACTCTCAATGTCAAGTATCCATTTCAACAAGAGCCATGTTCTTCATTACACTTTTCAAGGAAGTACCGTGTCCTTTTAATGCTAGGCCTTGCTCATTTTTATAGTTTGTCAAGAGTGTTTCCTACTTCATTTATTGTTGGATTTATTGGTGTATCATATTTTCACCTTTTCTCATGTGCAAACACCTCAAAAGAATCAATATCATCATTTCCTATATTTTGGGCTCATACATTAGGTATATTTTTTGTTGTAAGTACAGAAAGGTCGTTGAAATGAGGTCTAAGCACATAGTTAGCTCCAATTAGACGTAGAATTCAAACATGTCAATAATAACTCCATGTGCCAAAAGTGGCCATGTAAGTGAGGGAATCCATACACCAAGCTCCAAACATGATTCTTTGTCATAATTGTTTAAATGGCTAGATATATATAAAGCATGTATACATGGGGGGAGGGCACTCAACAAAAGTGAAGGATCAACAATATAAAGGTTCTATCCCAATGCCAAATGAACCCCCAAGTGTTAGGGAATTACTTCTTTGTAGCCACCCAATAGGAAATATCATATTTCAACATGTTGTAAGGGTGATCAGATCTGTTGTCCATATTTCTTTTACTAAGTCTACAAAAAGGCTATCGATGCTAATGGGGCAGTACTAAAGTATTCCAAAATGTTCTTAACTGACTGTGGGAAGTGAAAGGACATGATTTTGACATGGAAAGAGAGTGAACAATTTAAATAACCTTATTGTTTCTTGTTGATCTGTTAACCAAAATGCATATACATGTTTGAAATGAAAAAATGGCAAGTTTCTTAGCATGCATTTCTAGAAAATGTTCCTGCATATCGAAGGTGAAGAAAAAAACTTTATTTTGAAAGTGAAACTACAGGAAAATGTGAGGGATTTAATAAGCGTGAGTGGGTGAGAACCAATGACAATCAGCTTGTGAATCCAAATTTTTGAAACTTAAATTAAACCAAAAAAAAAATTAAACTCTTTTGATGAATCTCACATAAAAGGTTGTCTTTCTTTCTCTTCCTCAAAGAGTCCTTCAAAATATACACACCAAAGAAAATCATACTTATAACATTAATCCTATCAACATTCAACATCGATTCGTAAAAATATTTACATTATATGAAGTATTCTTCAAGGCAATATGTTCAATATTGAATTTCGATTCTTCAACATCTTGCTGCAAAGTACAATTTTTTTTATCATAATGTATTTACAATATTCATGAATCCTTTGCATTCTCTTGAGATTAGTGGTGAGAGTAATAGCCATTCCAATGTATTCCCTAGCAGTAGATGCATGAACTAACACTTCATCAATCCCTACAGGAAGCTAAGGTTTCTTTCACTCAATATAAATGGACTCGTATCTACCATTAATGGATGCAAAGAGAAAACATGAAAAGTACTAAACATATGATATATATCAATAAATTATCACATAGAGAACCCTACATTAATAAATAATCACATAACAATTCATAAGCATTAAACATAACCATAATTGATGGTTATATAAACTATGTTGAAAGGAGAAATCACACCTGATCTGATGAACTAGTCAGCACAGTTGGAATGTTTTCCCCCGCGTGCTTCTATTCATTTGTATGACCCTCTTTTTGTCTTGACCTTCCCTCACTTGACGAAGAAAGATCTTAAAGTACCTGCCAAAATCATTCAACCTCCATAAATATCTACAAATCAATACAAGTCATATTTGTAGTGCATTATTTACTTAACGATGCATTTTTATGAGAGTGTCAGAACATACCTGAATGAGATCCTCTAGGTTTTGAGAATAATTTATTGGAGCCACGCATCTAATATTTGATCAAACTGCCTCCCTTAATTTGATATAGAAGCAATGAAATCAACATTGTCTTTGTTGTTTCTCTGTTGGATCGAGGGAGGTTTTCTCCAAGATTAAACAACTCTAATAAATTATTCTCTAATGAACATGGCCAACCACATGAAGGTGGAAGCTCTTATGGCGCCTCTCCCCCCTCACATCACTCTCAATTCCCCAATACCCAACATATAAATCTATTGAAATATTTACAACAAAAACAAACATATATACATAGCAATATTCACAACTGTTTACAATGAAATAAAATGTTTCCTTGATCCATTTGGAGTGAGCTCAATTCTCCTAGGAGAAAAGTAACAACTATTCCATAGCATCATACACTACACTAAAGCACTTTACATCTAAAACTAGATAATGGAAATTGATGTGAAAATAGGTCTTATCCTATTCCATCATATGACTTGGTTGGAGTATTAAAATGCACCTGCAAACATCATATAAATCATCCTACTTTGATGTATAAGTGAAAACATGCTATTTTTCCAATATTTAATCGTAAACTCACTGAAGATATTGAAATGAATGCTTTGGAAAATAATAGGTCTAATCTCATATGTAATAATGAAGATGGTATTAATGTAAGTCTACGGGAAAGCGAAATATGGTGAAAAGTGAAGTAAAAGGTTGGTAAAAGAATGACATTTTGGCGACCCAAGAAATACAAAAAAGTATTTCATAGAAAATAGATTTTATAAATAGTTATTAAAATATTGTACATCATCATTAATTTTAGCCGGCCTCTTCTTCTTAGGTCTAAATTCCTAAGCATTTCATCAATATCTATGTCTTCGTTCTCTAGATGCTCTTCAAAATATGATTGTGATTTCATCCTCTCACGTAGAGCACATATAGTCATGGGGTAATCACGGGGTAATGGAGGCAACTATGATGAGGCATCACCTACAAAAGAAAAAAATATCAAATTTAGATGGTCGGTTTTTAAATATCATTGAACTAGTTCAATAATATTAAAACAAACAACTTCAATGTCATTATTTACCTAGTGCACAGGTCGGCACCATTGGAATGGTTGCCCCCATGTGCTTCTCGTCAACTGTATGACCCTCAAGTACAACATTCTTTACCATTGAGACCACCAACTTTATAAGGACAATCATAAATGTATAAGTAAAAAAAAATAGAAGTACAAAATGTATAACTATAAAATTATTAAGTATATGATTAAAATACAACCATATTACTGTCATGTGCCTCAGTCGTAGCACCATCGTGGGGATGCACTCCAATGGAATGGGACTGCACGGAAGAACCATCTTCTGGTTGCAAACCACTATCAACACATTGCTCTCCATTACTAGTGTGTTGGTTGACAATGTTTCTCCCGTGATTAAAACAAAGTTGTAACACATTAAATTTATCGATGATATCAAACATGACTATATTATATTAATAATAACGGTTAATGTGGATTGAATTTTATTTACCTTATCCTATAAAGTGGTTGTTGGTAATGGCCCCAAGATTTTTTGGTGTTCAACTACAACTTTATAGCCATACTTGTAACCAAGATGGAGGTCTTTCTCCGTGGTTTTAGTACTGAACTTGTCACCGTGCATTGCATAAGAGTATGTATTTTTAATGTTTTTGGCTGCAATTACCTAAAATTTTGAAGGAGATACAAATAAGATATTTGGGTATTTACTGTTAGAGATAATTCCTAATTAATGCCACTACTAGAGTTCATTGATTGGATTTGGTTAGCTGGAGGATGTTGAGAGATTCTCTCAACCTCTCCATCCAAGAGTGGAATAAGTTGGATCTCACAACACTTATTTAAGTGTGATGTATCTCTGTTCATTGTGTGCAATATACAAACTATTTATGTGTGTGTATTTCATGTCTGTCTACTCTCATGAATTCTATTTTGGTATTAGAGCATATGTGAGCCTGCTACGAGTACAAGGAGTCATCTATATACCTCGCCAAGGATCTTTCTTCAAAGGATTCCATCAAAATATAGCACAGGAGGTCTCAATTGTTGTAGGTGATCGTAGTTGCTGAAGAGTTTGAAAGGGGCGCACGAGAGAGTTGGCATCCACATAGAAGGACTGTTGCCACTATTCAATGAAATTGGTCCACTGCATAACTCGTCCATTCAGTGTTGACATAATTTGGAACTGTCCATAAATGTGAAGGAGTGTGGGAGTGTGTTTCCGCTGAAATTTGTGGAAGGGAGGAGTTGTCCAAAAGAAAACGAATTAGAAATTGTTGTACAATAAACTTGTGCATCGACATATGAATAGTGGAAACAAGATTGTTGCAAGGAAAATATTTTGTGAGCTAAAATGGATTCTATACCTATGGAGAAGTTTAATGGTTTCAATTTCCATACATGGAAAGTTAAAATTCAAATGCATCTAATGAATAGAGGTGTGTGGAGCATTGTAAAAGGCACTAAAAAAGCTCCTAGTGATTGCAGACTTCTGGTTGAATGGGAAAACAAGGAAGAAAAGGCTAAAGCTATTATTGATTTGTCTCTTTTAGACACACAATTGCATTTGATTGATTTGGAAAAATCATCTAAAGGAATTTGGGAGCAATTAAGTAAACTATTTGGGGAAAAGGCACTTAATGCAAATTTTTATTTAAAGCTGCAACTTTTTAGCCTCAAAATGCATGATGAGACCAGTCTCTCTACTCATATAAACGATTTAATGTCTCTCTTTAAGAAATTAGCTGACACAGGTATCGAGGTATATCCAAAAGATGCTAAAGAAATTATATTGAATAACTTATCTTCTAAATATAACAATGTTGTATTCACATTAAGTCAATTACCCTCACAATCATTGGAAGGAATGGTAGCATCATTATTATCTGAAGAAAAAAGGGCATATTTTGAAGACTCAAATATAGGTGGTCAACATGAAATTGCACTAATTTGAAAAGGTAAGATGAGAAGAACCAAGGGTTCAACATAATGTTTCTACTGTCACAAGATGGGTCATATATCATGGAATTGTAGAACTCATGCTAGGGATCTTACGAATGGAAAAGAAACTGCAAACATTGCCAACTTGGATGACTTATCGGAATCACAGAGTGATGAAGAACTGCGAGATTCATCTCTCAAACTGTTCTAGAAAAAGGAAAGGGGTGGTGTGCTTTTTTTTTTATGTCTGTTAATGTTTAAATTTTTTAATGTAAGTGTTTATGTAAAATATGAACTCTTGTATCTTGATATAAGCTGGCAACCCCGTTTTCAAGAACAAATGTTCGTATTGGAAGTCACCTTGTATACTTGAATGTTGAGGACACTCCGTATCCAAACTATTCTTCTAGATACTGACGGATAGCCGAAAGCAGAAATCCGACAGATGAAGGCATGTTCATAGAATGCATCAATAATTGAGATCTTTTCTCATGGAAGCCCCGGTGATCCGAGATTGTCAAAATTGTCAATCGTACAAGTGCATGAATGATGATCTGAAACATTTATACTTTAAATGAGTGGAAATGAAAGCTTGAAGAAGAGGAAGAGAAATAGCGCAATCCAAAAGTGTCAGAGTGGGGGTATGCATTGATGAGGATCATGCTAGGAGAAGTGTTGTAACCGTTTCCGTTATGTAATTTGTGAAGTTTTGTAATGTAGGAATTAATAGGGGGTGTTAGAGATAATTCCTAATTAATTCCACTACTAGAGTTTATGGATTGGATTTGGTTAGCTGGAGGATGTTGAGATATTCTCTCAACCTCTCCCTCCAAGAGTGGAATGAGTTGGATCTCACAACACTTATTTAAGTGTGATGTATCTCTGTTCATTGTGTGCAATATACAAAATATTTTTGTGTGTGTATTCATGTCTCTCTGCTCTCATGAATTCTATTTCTTACAATTCGTGATTGCAACTTCAAGTAGTCTCCATGGACTAGCTTGTGCTGGCCACATTTGGCAAGCCTTTCTTTTGTGGCCTTTGACGTGTCAGTCAACCTATCATCAAAAGTTTCAGGTAGGTTAATATATACCACACTTTTATTTACATCCAAAAAAATTGAAGGTATTGAATTGAAATTGTAATTTACCTTTTGGGACCAAAGGGTGTTTTTCCTTCATCTATCAATTTCTTCTCCTTTGCGTCCTCAATGAGGGACTTCCACTACCTCTATGGAATCATTAGAGGATGTGAGTACCTATTGTTTTGTTTCAATTGTTTCCTATAAATTTCTCATGTATATTTTAAATATTGGCCAGTTGCGACGGTGGCCAAGGTCTTATTAAATGTGTCTACACCAAAAAGGCTTTCAAGATAATCCATCAATTATTTTTTGAGGTTGGAATTATGAGAATTCCACCTCTCCCGTATGGTGGGCCCAAAAATTAGCAACTCCTTATTCTCCAAGGACCTATAAAAGTCATTATAGGTCTTACATAAGAGGTGAGCAAATAAGAGGTGCTTACATGCCCAGTTGGGTCTTGCTGAGCATGACAGCTATAGAGGAAAGAGTTAGAGAAAGAGAAACAAAACTATAAGCAAAAATTAAACTAATACAAACTAAAATCATAAGCATATGGGTAGAGAAATAACAAACACAAAAGGACCAATATCACCAATGTTTTTAGGCTGATCTATTGATGAAATCGAAGCACAATGAAGAAAGGGGACTATGAGTCCTTTCTTCCTCCAAAGGAAGGCTCTTTGACCCTCACAAGCTTGCTCTCCTTACAACAAGAAAAATGAAAATGATGATGAAAGAACTCCTAGCACATCCACTCAATGGAGAGGTGGATTGCTCAATGAAATGGTGCCAATGTGTTATTTCTAAGGAGTGTGTCCTTAAAACAATCTAGGCAGCATAACATTACATGAAATTCCTTGAGAAAATGAGGTTTCTTCATGGCTTTTTATAGCATTGTATTGGGTGATTATGTAACTCCTTTGTAGTGTGAAAAGAGGCTCTTTAGGGATTTATTAGGTCTTTGACCAGCCTGCCATGCGGATTCAGATCAGATTTGAGGGTCAAATCAGCTTGGGAGTTGATCCATAAGTGGTTGGGAGGCCGACCAATTCAATAAATGCGTCATTTAGCAAGTGCGTGGGTTTTTGCGCCAACAGTCGTGCATCGTGCGCGTATGCGCGCATGGTATGTTCCTGTTCCACGTATGTGCGCACGCACCCAACTTCTGTAAAGCGCTCTTCAATTTTTGGTTACTTTGTATAGTTTTTGACCTTTTTGGAATGCTGTGAAATTAATTCAATGCCATGAATGACTTCATTACTGTTTGACGATGCTAAGTTCTTGTCGCCATGTGCGGATGAAATTTCAGTGATAACAGATGCCCCCTGATGGATGAGGTTAGGAGCAGATGTATAGCCGAAATCCATGAATGTTTCTTCTACTGAGAATGTTGTTGTAAGGAAGAGCAATAGTGGTATCGTTCAGAGCGATCCGTTGGAGAAAAAAAGGAACTGGTAGGATCCGACCTTCTGAGAGTTGTGCAAAAAAGAGAAAATTGTGTACAAACGAGGCGGGAATGCCCCATGCTCGTGTTATGTAACTCTGAAAAAAGATGACTGAAGTGTTTGTGTAGACAACTGCAATGCCCTTGGGGGCAGTGATGACAAAGGCAGAAGAAAATTCTGCAAAGGAACATACTCTGAACAATAGGCAATGATCACGGTAATAAGAAGCAGCGATGATGCGGGCATTGATGGCCCTACAAGTTCAAAGGTCTTCGGCAAATGATAATGATAACTGCAATAGTCGCAAAGTAAGACCCACCATAACATGAGAAAGTGTTGTAATCGAATGTTATGGGGGCCAACGACAGCAGGGAGTAGTGGTGTTTCACCCTGTGTCGTCCGAGATCTCTCATTGAATGGAGAATGAGAATCAAGATACTGTCACCCTTCTGGAAAAATGGTGTTGATGTCGAAAAAAGGGGAACACGACTCCCAGAAGAAAAGGACTTCGTGGAATCTATTGAGGTGAGGAAGTGGCAGAGGTACATAGACGAAGTCAAAAAGTGAGAAGACTCAAGACTGCCCTTGGTTGGAGGAGGTATGAGATAAAAAGTGGTTGCAACGGTGTAACGAGGTCAAGTGTCAAGGGGACGACAAGACCAGGGATGAGTTGTGCCAGAGGCGGGACCAAGTGAACAACTGCAGAGGGTAGAGGTAAGTGACCTGTGGGGTACTCTGAATATGTGGACGATGTTGGCCAGGGTAGATGAGGAGTAAAAATCCAACCAAGGGTGACATGGGTTGCGTGTGGCCAAAAGGAAGCAAGTCGCCAACGGTGACAACAAAAGAAAATGTAATGACTGGAAATAAAGGCGTTTGTACAATAAATAATGAATAATTTTGGGGAGAAATGTACAAATACAGAAATGGGTGCCCCAGTGTGAAATGAGTGCCCCAAGGAGGGAAGAATTTTCTCGAAAAACTGATGAAGGGTGGGGGCCCCATTGGTGAGTTTCTGTATGAGGTAGGTGAAATGAAGATAGGTTCGTAGATGGGAAAACTGATGGTGGATGAAATGGATGGTTCATGATCCTGCGGAGGTGCAGGTAAAACGAATAGAACCATAAAGAGATGATATGGGAGTCCATATGGGAAGCTAGCAAAATGAGGAGAAGAAGTATGTGGTTGATTCGCAATATGATGAAAGGCTATCAGGACTCTGATCCCTAAAGGGTAATGACGAACAACATGAGTGTCAAAAAGTGGCAAAAGGATGCTATGAATGGGACAACTCATGTGGGTTAGAATGCTACCGGGTAACAGTACCGATGATGCAAATGGAGGCGTGGGTACTGCAGAGTCGGGAATGGAGATCCTAGAGGTAAACATCAGAGGGAGTGACTGGAAATGAAAGTGCGATATAGCGGGAAAGAATACATGCCAGTGCTGAGTATATACCTAAAGGGGTGATGTCGAGGGATGAGGAGCAAGTACCTGCTCACATGAGAAACAAATACCTGAAGTGAACAATATTTGAAGAGAATCAAAGATATGAGTGTGTATTAGATAAATGTGACAATGTGCGTGCGTACCTAACCATGATATGAAAAAAGGCATTCTGGGGGCTTAGGATGAAAAGTGACCCAGGGACAGTTATGATGTAGGTGGAGGGATGCTGATCCCGTGGCTGAAGACGGTTTGAAAAATGGACACCTTGGGCTCCCGGAATGGTGAGTGGAAGTTATGAAAAAGGCCTATATATAGCTGTAGGGCCCACATTGCCACCTCATTTGTACTTGCTGCAATAGTGACTGGACGAGCAGATTTCAGAGGGGATTTGGAGATTCGGGGAGGATGAGATATCCAATCGATGTTCTGCGAGTATCAGGTTAGTGGTCTGATCATCCTGCATATAAATAGGTTTTCAATTTTTGGGCAAGGTTTGTACGGAGGGTCGTACAAGGGTATTTAGGGGGTTTTTAGGGGGTGTGGGGCCCACATGCACGGGCGATTCGGTTAAAGGCGCGCATATGTGTGTGCCTGTAACCCTAACAAACGCGCATGAGTGCGCGGGAGGGGGGATTTAAGGTGCGCCTTGGGGACGCGCCTGTGAGTTGAACAGGCACGCATCAGTGTGTGCCTATAGGTTTGACAGGCGTGCACCGATGCGCGTCTGTAAAATGCACAGGCGCGTGTAAGGGTGCGCCTGTGAAGTGAACATGTGTGCACTGATGTGCACCTGTTCAGTGTATAGGCGCGCATATATGCGCGCCTGTGAAATGAACAGGCGCGCATGGGTGCGCGCCTGTGGGAACAAAAACCACACCTAGGAGGCAAGGTTGAAGGGTAAAAAAAACGAGTCTTTTTTATGTTGTTGATGGTTATCTGAGCTGATATAGGACTCTGTGTTGGTTGCAGGTGGCCAGCAGTGACGATGCCAGTGCAGTGGCGAGAGCGAGACTAGGCCCAGTTGCGAGATGTTGTGGCTATTGAGGAACCTGGGGTGAGAGCGACTTTAGCAACCTGTGGGTTGCTAAAGTTCTTTGAGTGCCTGTTGATACGGGAATAGGAGTATTTACTACAGTTCCTGCTCCAGATGTGGAGTCCGGAGCTGCACTGCTTCCTTGTGCGAGGAGAGCTGATCCCCTTCACTGCGGTGGAGGATGTATATTTTCTGACTGGGCTCCCCTTTCGGGGAACGCCCCTATCGGCAGAGCCTGTGCTGCCGAGGGAGACAACCCTTGTTACCATCGGCCAACGATACTGTTCAGGTGAGAACTTCATGTCTGGGATGGTGGTGAGCATTAGTGCTATAGAATCCCCGGCTCATCATTGCATAACGACGATGATTGAAAGTGTATATGGGTCACTTGCGACCCAACAGATTAGTGGTGGCCAGCTGCTGGTGCTGGAGAGAGTGGTGGGCGACGAGTAGTTTGCGTGGGGACTGACGCTGCATGCACGGATGATAGCGTAGTTGGATCGTTGTCGGTCCACAGGTACAGGAGAGTTCGCTTTTGGGTCTATCCTGGTAGCCTAGTTTTTGGAGAGGGTGTCGATGCTGCGCCCAAGGGTTCTGTTGGAGATGTCGGGGGCACGAGAGCCACGATTGAGGCGGTGGTCTACAGTTTTGGTTCGCCATGGTGGTGGCGAAGGTGGCCACTATTTTTCAGCAGATACGACATGGATATGGAGGCAGATGCCGCCGGTAGTGCTTTGGTACCCCTATGTTGGGGTTGACTTCCGGGGTGATCTGGATTTGGTGTTACCTCCAGGGGAGGTGTTTGATCATTGAGGTATATTCAGTATTGTGTATGTTGTTGATTTATGTTGTCTTTTGAGATATCAGTTCATATGTATGTGATATAGATGTTGATACTATCTGTTTGTTTGTTGTTTTGTGCATGTGCAAGTGTGGCACCTCGCAGGTGCGAGGTGGAGATGCAGAGAGCGTCGGCTTGTCGAGAGTCGGAGAGACGACCGCAGGGAGAGAGACGTCGGTGCGAGGATTTCACGGAGTGACCTGCTGAGCCCGAGAGGGCAGCGAGGAGACACCAGTTCGATGACCCCGGTGCGGGGCCATCACATGCTCCTCCGATGGCGGCCATAGTTGATTTTGATGACATATGACATCATCTGGAGATGGTGCTACAGGACGTGCCTGAGGGCATGTGGACACGTATCCAGGATGAGAGCTTCCTAGAGCAGTGTGTGGGGGTGTTGCCACTATGGCAGGCCATAGTGTGGCGAGCAGAAGTGCTTGCTGCGATGACGAGTGGACACATGCCGCCTGGGTAGGAGGGTCCTGTGGGTGGTCCACCACCGCCGCCTGGGGCAGGTGGTGGTGGGCCACCACCTCCTCCCGAGGGAGGAGCGGGTGGTGGTGCGATAGAGGCGCCATGATGTATATGTTTTTGTTGTATATAGGCTGGTGAGCCGATTTTTGTACCGAGGTGCTGTGCTAGCCTGCGGGAACATGTATTTTTGTATGTAAACATTCGGATGGCTTGATAGGACGTAATACATATATATACATATTTTGAGATCCTGATGTTTTCTACATGTGGTTATTGTTGATGATTATGATGATGTTTATTCTATCTATATGTTGTGACAGGAGTTGTGAGCTATTTTATGTATGTGTAGCTTGATGTGATATATGCCAATCTAACACCATGTTAGCTATTTGATCTGTTGTTTGATTCAATTGTCTTGGAATATGTGTAAATGTAACAGAATCAAAATGTCGAGATAACAGTCTAACCTGTAGGTATTTGCGAAAGAGGAATGGATCACGTACACGGTAAACATTATTGAGCTGGAGAACGACTAGTTGAGAGTCGAGGAAGACGCTAAGGTGATGAATATGATGACGTTGGGCGTCGTCCAGGAGGCCAATGACTGCAATGTACTCGTCTTTCTTGTTGTTTGCTAGCCCCAAGCATATGCCTCTTGAATGTAGCATTTCATGTGAGGGTGTGTATAGAGCCCAAGCAGCTGAAGCGAGATTTTCTGTCCAACGGTTGGCGCCGTCGGCGTAAACAATGTGGTAGGCTGGTGGAGGAAGCATCTGTCAATAGCACAAAGGATAGTTTAGATGAGAGGGGAGGAAAAAGATTAAAAACACTAAAAAAAAAAAAAAAGAACCTAAAGTAGAATGACTACTTCTAAGCATAAAATTTCTTAAGATATAACCCATTGATGGGTTCCTTGAGAGAGAGGCCTTCGGTGTAGGCCAGGATGTATGCGCCTTTGGTGAGGCAATGTTGGATAATGTAAGGTCCATGCCAAAGTGATTCGAACTTTCCATAGCCAAAGGTATCATGAGCGATATCGTAAGCCAGAACGAGGTCGCCTTCACGGAATGAGCGAAGGTTGACATGGCGATCAAAGGTGGCCTTGGATCATTTTTTAGCTGCCTCGTTGTTCTGTAAGGAAGATCGACGATCTTCATCTAAAGACTCCAAGTTCAGCAAGAGCTGCTCCATTGGAGCAGTGTTAGGTAATAGCTCAATTGCGGTGCGTAGGGTGGGAATTTCGCACTCGATGGGAAGAGTTGCCTCGACCCCATGGACTAAATGAAATGGCGTGAAACCTGTAGTTGTTTTTACTGTCGTTCGATAAGCATGTAGTGCGGAAAATAACATATGATGCCAATTGGTTTTATGTTTATTAACCATGCGGTGTAACATGGTCTTGAGGACTTTGTTCACTGCCTCGACCTGTCCGTTTGACTGAGGGTAATATGGTGAGGCAAACTCGTGAGAGAAGCCTAACCGAGATGAGAGTTCCACGAAGATCTCATTCTCAAAGTGTTTCCCATGGTCGGAAACATGTTGGAGTGGTACTCCAAAATGGGATATGACGTGGTTAAAGAAAAAACGCGTTGCAGTGTCAGCGGTGTTGTTGAAAGTGGGCATAGCTTCGGCCCATTTGGTGAAGTAATCAACGGTGAAAACAATGTATTTGTGACCATTGCTGGAGGGGGGATTACAAGTCATAAAGTCTATGCCCCATTTACAAAAGGGGTCTGCAGTAATGACAGGGTGAAGAAGAGCGGGGGGAGCTCGGGCTTTGTTGGCATAGAGATGAAATTGCTCACATCGTTTCATGGCATGAATGCAATCATGAAACAGGGTAGGCCAAAAGTAATCGGCCCGAATAATCTTTTGAGCCGTGGATATACCCAAAAGATGGCCCCCACATGCGCCACTGTGGCATTCGTTTAAGACTCTATCGGCCTCGTCAATAGTAAGGCACCGACGAAGAATGGTGCCGACGCCCCACCGGTATAGGATGTCTCCAATGAGGAGATAGCAGGGGGCCTGATGGCGAATATGCCAACGAACATCTTGTGATAGGTGGTTACTGAACTTTTGAGTTCGTAGGTAGATGAGAAGGTCTCCACACCAAGGATCATCTGAAGTGATGTAAAAGAGATGTTCGTCAGGAAAGTCGGTGTTGACGGGGGCACTGGTGGTGTCAGAGGGGAGGGCCGTGACAAGTTCAAAGAGAACGAGGGCCTTCTTACTCTTAGGTGTTGAGAACTCGAGGTCGTACTCCTGAAGGATAACGATCCATCGAGAAAATTTGTCATTGACTTGGCGACGGCTAAGCAAGTATTGCATAGGGTTGGAATTTGCGACGACCTTTGTGGTGCGAAGCAGAATGTAATGGCGCAGTTTTTGGACTGCAAGGACAACTGCAAGAGCAAGTTTCTCTTCATGTTTGTACTTCAAGGGTGGTCCTGAGAGGTTCTTACTAACGTAGTAAATGACGTGTTCACTATTTTCATCTCCGAGCTGGACGACGATGCCAGCTATTGATACAACTGATGTTGATACGTAGATGATGTAGTCACGATTGTATTCAGGTGCACTAATTAAAGGTGCATTTGAAAGCGTTGCTTTAAGATCGTCAAATGACTGTTGGGCATAGTCGTCCCAATGAAAAGGGATGTCGTGATGTAGTAAGCGGAGGAAACCGTGTGCTCGTATGGTGTAATCGGGAACAAAGCGTCTAAGAAAGTTAGCTTTGCCCTGTAGACTCTGAAGTTGTCATATATTTCGAGGAGGTGGAATTTCGGTGATAGCTTTGACATTGAGGGGTTCCATGGTAATACCGCTTTGGGAAACAATAAAACCGAGTAGGCGCCCCGCGGTGACATAGAACACACACTTGAGAGGGTTCAAGCGGATGTTGTACTGACGACACCGTTGAAAGATGATTCGTAAATCATCGAGGTGCTGGGTGAGTTTCTTGGATCGACCTGTGAGTTCGTCCAAGTAGGCGAGGATGATTGCAGCCAGATCGTGGAATATGTATGTCATCGCCCATTAGAAAGTTGCGCCGAATTTTTTTAGGCCGAAAGGCATGACACGATATGAAAAAGTACCCCACGGGGTAATGAATGCGATTTTATACTGATCATCTGGGTGGATTTGAATTTGGTTATAGCCAGAGAATCCTTCCATAAAGGAGAGAGCCTCATGGCCAGCGCAGTCGTCGATAATTTGATCGATGAAAGGCATTGGAAAGTTGTCTTTGGGACATGCGTTATTGAGATCACGAAAGTCTGTGAAAACGTGGATAGTACCCTATTTTTTGTCGACGGGTACAGGGTTGGAAACCCATGAAGTGTAACCGATGGGGTAAATAAACCGGGTCATACGTAATTTGTCAATTTCGGCTTTGATAGCCGCGACCTTGGATGGGTGTAGCAGTCGTTGTTTCTGGCGAACTGGTGTGATGTCAGTCCAGGTGTCGATGCGATGCTCGACAATAGAGGGATCGAGGCCAGGCATTTCCGTGTATGACCAGGTGAAAATATCCCTATATTTCTGGAAGAGAGCTTTATATGCGGCGATTTCCTGAGGAGTGCAAGCAGCTCCTATGATGATTTCCTCGACGATGCCATTTTTAACAGAAATGTCGATTTTGATGGTGGGGAAAATGTTGGCCATATTACCTTCTTCAAAAGCGTCGGGGGCAGGAATGGGATTGTTGAACCAATCTATAGGCCCTAACTGGATAAAATCTTTGGTTTCGATCGCGTAAATGGAATTTTGGTTAGGAGGCATGAGGGCTTCCTGTGGAAAGAAGAGTGCACGATGATGTAGTGCGTCCCAGGGAGAGTCTGGGCGGTGCAACTCTTCTAGTATTTCCTCATCGCATTGGAAATGACGGGAATATAAGGGGTCGTGAGGAGTGATCTTGGTGACAGTTTGGTTTCCCCCTGATGGAGAAGCAGAGGGAGCAAGGCTAGGAGATGGTGAGGGTTCACTCGACATAAACCATATGTTGAAGTATTGAGGGGTACCCGTGGTGGTTGGGTGGAGAGTGTCCGTAGGGGAATGAGCAGGAGAGTTGGGTGGGTTACTAGGTAAATCCTCAGATACATCATCTAAGAACCAAGGAGGCATTGGGAGTGCCTCGGGTTCAGGAGAAATGACATGAAGATCCTCTAGCGATGAGGTAATGTCAATTATCGCCTCTGCAGGTTGGTGACGCAGAGCCAATTGATGTTGCCTATATTCTAGGATCATAGGACATTGATATGTAAAATGAGCCAATGAATCGCAGAGAGAACAAGGGCATCTCAGATGTTCATTGACTGAAGTGGTGACATAGCGGATGTCAGTGATATTTGAAGAGGACGTAGCAGGGCATGGGTTGTTCTGGAAGTTCTGGCGCATAGCAACTAATGTTTGTCAGAAGCATGGAAGTGCTGGGCAATGATGGGTATAATCGTCGTACTCTAAATAGATAGCACAAGAATATTTGGTCCTCAACCCTTTACTACTGGAAGGGGTGGTGGTAGTAGTGGGACTAGCAGTAGTGACGGGTGTTGTGGGAGTGTGAATGGGGGGGATTAAATTCCATAATTCAGGTAGGGATGGGCAATTGTTGGTTTGGTGGCCCTCTTTTTCACATAGTGCACAAGGTGGTAGGATGCGTGGAGTAAGTGGAGCGGTGGGCTCTCTCTTCTTCCTCCTGCCCCCAACTGTAGCAGGGGGGGTAGGGAGTATGGGGGTAGTAGGGGTAAGGACGGGAATCGTCATGGGGAGGCCTTCCTGTGGAGGAAGGGATGGGCGAGGGACCATCTCAGGTGGGTGTAAATACCACACTGGGATTGCTAACACCATATTAGGTAGTGTGAGCGTTGTGGCTACCTGAAAAGATTCTATACTGAGTGGAGGGTAAAAGAAGGGGATTTGGGTGAGGGGTTGGGGAACTATCTCCCAAATGGGACTATGCCCCTGAGGGGATGTGGATTCGTAGATTGTTGGGGTCGATGAGTGTGCAGGAGGCTCCGGTGGGAGTTGATCTGCGACTATTGAGATGTCAGGAATGACTGAAGCCTCCTGAGGAGGACTTGCATCCTCTGTGTGAGTTTCATTAGATGAGATGACACAGACTTGATTAGCCAGGTGAAGGAGCAGTGGTGCTCCATGGTACGTTCTTAACAAGGATGGATCTTTAAAAATTCTAGGACCCATCTCGACAACTGGATATGCGTCTTTGTTGGTATGGATGAGAGGAAGAATGTTATCGAGATTGGCAGATGGGTTTGGCTCATAATGGGAGACTTGGTCGATGGTTACGATCTTCCCGTTATGGGGGAATATGATTGTCTGAAAGACAGAAGATGACACTGCCTTCATAGAATACATGTAGCTACGTCCAAACAAGATATTGTAATCGAGCGGAGCGTTGATAACTTCGATGTCAATGAGAATAGTTTTTCCCCCGAGTTCAATGGGGACATTTTGGAAGAGCCCTTCAGGAGATGATGGTCATCCGTCATAAGCTCGTAATGTGATGGCAGAGGGTATGAGTTCCGGGGATCCAAGTTTCTGCCATACTGTTTTTGAAATGATGCATGTAGATGCACCTTCATCGATGATACACCGATGAACGGTGATGTTCCGTATTTTTACTTGTATTTTAATAGTGACCAGGGTGGGAAGACGAGGTTCATTGTTGTCAAGATCAAAGGTGATGAGTCGAGTATCTGCAAGGTCGACTTCCCCCAAGGTGGAAAGTAGTGATTTCCGCTGAGTAGGGAAAGTCTGGAGGACTTCCAAGACTGACATGGCAGCCGAGGATTGTGCTAAGTTATCTACCAAACTATAGTTATGAGCTGCCCTAGCCTGTGGGTTGTGAACATTCCTGCGCAAGGGGATGCAAGGGATGCGTAATGGTGGTTCGGCGAAAGGGCAAGGGATTACCAACGGGGGTCCTGTCGGTGTAGGATTTGTCTCTGGAGAGATAGGAGTAGACTCAGTTGGTGTATGATACTAACGATTACGTGTTTGTAGAAGGATTTCTTCCTCACCGGTGAGGAGAATTGTACGTTCTGCTGGATTATTAGGGTTGTGGTATTGACCCACCGGAGGTGGGGGATGCTGCATGTCCTGTTGGGTGTTTATCACACCTTGATGTGGGATAGGATTTTGCAGCACGACGGGAGGGGGTTGTTGCGCGTATTGTTGTGGTGCCTGTTGAGGGGCAGGTTGTGCAGGAGAAGGGGGAAGGCTCCCAGAGTCTTTCAACCATTTGAAATCAGCGATCTGGGGGAAATGGTGAGTGTAATGTCCGAACTCACCACAAAGGGAACAAGGGAAGATGGTTTTAACATTATTCCACCCTTGGCGTTTGTTGTTATTTCCCCCTTGGGGTTTTTGGTTCCCTTGGTTCTAGGTGCCCCCAGTTGGTTGGCGTTGTGGGGGTTGATTCCCGCCTTGACCTGAGTTGTTGTTATTCCTGTTTCGTCCTTTCTTCTTGGAATTGTTCGATGGATGGGTTGGATTGGTTGTGTTCAACTGTTCAAAATTTTGGTATTGTTGAGTAGCAGAAGGTTGAACAAAATTTACCCCCACATGTGGGTGTGGGGGAGCCATGGGTTGTGGAGGAATAGGAAATGGGAAGTATGGATTTTGTGGTGGTACCGATCCATAAGGTACATAGGAAGGTGTAGTGATTTCACTATTACTATAAACTGATGTTGAGGGAGTACCATTGTTTGTGGGAATAGGTGGATGTATGGGAGGTGCTGGTGGTGGTCCACTAATGGGTGGAGGTATAGCAACAGGGTATGGTTGTTGATAAGAGGGTGGGGGGTAATAAGGAGTTCCCCCATATGTCGGCGGATATTGATGTTTTCCATACATCAGTGGTGGTTGGGGTTGTGGGCCATGGTGTGTGGTGGCACCGATTAGTCCGTCTGCTGAGTGAGACATCCGAGGTTTGTCTTGGCCGAATGGCATAGGTTTTGGAAGATCATGAAGTACTGTGTATAAGTACCCTGACTGTGCATAGATGAGGTCATATTGTTGGGCCTTACTGATGGCTTCCTCTTCATATTGAGGGAAGGTGGAAGTTACATCCTTACCAAGTAGAGAGACAAGTGATCTAAGAAACCAGTCGAGACATTGTTGCTTGGTGGTTTCTTCTTTACACAAACTACGTCACCTACGCCACTCTTGAATGTGGTCAGCGATGTGGGTGGCTGAGGTTTGTTTGAAGTTAGACAGTAGTTCTATACCATTGTCATGGCGGATAGGTAATTGAAAGAAGGTCAAGAATGCCTTGGCCAATGACTCAAAGGTCGCATGGGACCCTGATTTTTCTTCGACATACCATTTGGCTGATGGGATAGTAAGTGTGCATTGAAATAATCGCAGTTTGATGCAATCATCCATGATTCTATTGGAAGAGCACCATAGACGAAAGGTCATGACATGGTTGGCGGGGTCATCCCCTGCCTTTCCTTCAAACTTTGGTATGTCTAAAGGAAGTTTTGTTGGCATTGCAGGCCATGTGGCGTCATGCAATATAGGACCATTGGTGAGTTTGGTGAGATCTGGTATGTTGAGAGAGGCCAAATATGGAATCTGTAGTGGGGGGGGAGGGTTAGCTCCGGCCATGATGTGTTGTGAACCTGACCCTTGATGGGGACTAGGTGGGTGGGTGCTCCCTCCTTGAAAAGAAGTGGGTCTTCCGGTGCCGTGTAAAGGAGAGCGAGTGAATGGATGACCTTGGGAAGTAGACCCAAGTAATGTAGAACTAAGCAAAGCTAATCCTAAGATAGTAACACTCACAGGAGTGTGTGAAGGAGATACCGATGAGTGGGCATGACTAGATTCTCTCCCTAAGATAGGAGGGAGGTTGAGAAAGCGTCATGAACGATGGGGGTTCTGTGGTTACCCTATGATGTCAGACTAGTTGTGTAAATGTGCGCAAAAAGTGATGAGAGAAATATAGAAATAAGAGTCTTTGCTGTGACTATTTACACAATATATATATCCAAATCAAACTGTAATCAGATGTGCATCATACATAAATTGTGAAAGAAGCATATATATGTGGGTAAGAGGGTTTTGTCCACGTGGGGGAATCAAAAGAAAGAAAATACTTGTGTCCTAGAATACATAACGTCCTTCCTCTCAAATAGCACTAGACCTTCCAATAGTACTCAACAGTGGGGTCTGAAGTCACCGGAAGAGAAACTAGTGAAGGATGAAATAATTGGTTATAATGAGGGGTAAAGGGGGCATATCCTGAAAGAGTTGGCAATACTTCCCAATAGCCACACAAAATTCAATCAAGGTCCAATTGCAGCCCACAATCGCCACCTAGGTAGATGTCCTAAAGTTGGTCACTAGGTACCTCGGTCAAAGTGCGACATTTAGATTTTTGGCCTAAGAAATGGGTCACGGGCTGGATCCCGCCCAAGAGGTGGGTGCCTCAAGGGGGGATGCACAAAACAACCGGACCTCGGCCGTCAAACCTTCATGGGTATCTCCCTACCTTATGGTGATTGGAACACTTGACTTGGAGGATTTGAAGTTCCCTATTTGACAACCTCTATGTTTTATCAATGTGAGAACCAGATAACGGGGAGTTATTTGGATGCCTATCCCTGAAATCCTACCTAGACTAAAAAATTTCTTTTGGCACCTCCTGTGGAGGAAAACTTAGTGAGTTTTTAGAAAGATTTTAGATGAAGTTGTTTTGTGAGGCTGGGGGTGAAAACCAAACTCGTTTGATTTAAAAGTGGGAGTGGATAGTCCTGTCAAGAAAAGATGGGGTGTTTTCGGAATCCTTTTGGAGGAAACTTACTTAGACCTCCACATTTCGAGAAGAGGCTATCTGAATGAGAAGTGACTTTTGTGTGTGAGTGAAAGTGTGCCAAGTTTTAGTTAATTAGATGTCACCTTGCTGCATGTGGACTTCACTTGGTCCTTACAAAAGTGTGATTACCTAATTAGATAGATATCTTTGGTACAACCTTACGGAATTCAAAATCCCTAGGAAACTAGCATGTGGACATGTGGGTCCGTTACTATCCTTTAACTCCCTATTGTGAGGTAATCTAGAAAAGAATGAAACTATCCTAGCTTGAACATGTGGGCATGTATGGGCCCATTACAAACCTTTAAGCTCTCCTAGTGTTTTGATCTAAGAAAGAAAAATTTCAACCACTATTTTATTTTTGTAGCATGAGGGCATGTATGGGCCCATTACAAGTTTAAAATGTGTTTGAAAAATAAAACTAAGAGGGGTCCCAAGAAGGGTTGTTGTCCTCTCCTAAAGGTTTTAAACTTTGTTAAGGGAGATGAGATTGTTTTCACAATCTTTTTCTGATTCTCAAGATCGCTTAAAGGTGTGAGAGAAGAGAATACTCAAGGATTGTTACTTCAACTTCAAGTCCCAAATGTGAGTTAAGATGTGATTAAATATGATTGTCCAATTATGTTTATAAGTCAAAGAAATCCATCCATGTGGCAAAAAGAAAAAGAAGGGAAATTGATTTTTATCCTCCTAAGTGCCTATGTGTGTTTTAGACTAACCCCTTTATATTATGAGGGGACTAAGTGTAATGTGGATTTACAACATTTTTGACATCATATTTAAGAAGGAAGATGGCCTTCTCCACATCCAAAGAACTCACAAAGTGAAATTTTGTTCAAATGCGCGGCCCCTAGTGTAGACAGGCGCGCATAGAGCACAAGCGCACGAGAATAAACGAGTCATAAAGAGCATGCACGCAGAGAAAAGTCGTTATGAAAGTGCATACGTGCATGATGTGCGTCTGTGGGGTGGAATACCCGCGCACCTATGAAAAATGGTCGAGAAAGAAAATCCGGATGGATTTCTCTCAATTCTCTTGTGAATTGACTGGTTAGCAGGTTGGCAGAGGCCGGTTTGTGCACCTGCAAGTTAAACAAACTAAAAGGAAATAAAAATAAACCCAAATGAGGGAGGAATTTGATACCTATCCCCAATATGGTCGCCAATCTATTCACACCCTTTTCGTCACCTTGGTGAGCAAATAAGAGGTGCTTACATGCCCAGTTGGGTCTTGTTGAGCATGACAACTGTAGAGAAAAGAGTTAGAGAAAGAGAAACAAAACTATAAGAAAAAATTAAACTAATACAAACTAAAATCATAAGCATATGGGTAGAGAAATAACAAACATAAAAAGACCAATATCACCAATGTTTTTAGGCTGATCTATTGATGAAATCAAAGTACAATGAAGAAAGGGGACTATGAGTCCCTTCTTCCTCCAAAGGAAGGCTCTTTGACCCTCACAATCTTTCTCTCCTTACAACAAGAAAAATGAAAATGATGATGAAAGAACTCCTAGCACATCCACTCAATGGAGAGGTGGATTGCTCAATGAAATGGTGCCAATGTGTTATTGCCAAGGAGTGAGTCCTTAAAACAATCTAGGCAGCATAACATTACATGAAATTCCTTGAGAAAATGAGGTTTCTTCATGGATTTTTATAGCATTGTATTGGGTGATTATGTAACTCCTTTGTAGTGTGAAAAGAGGCTCTTTAGGGATTTATTAGGTCTTTGACCAGTCTACCATGCCGATTCAGCTCAGATTTGAGGGTCAAATCGGCTTGGGAGATGATCAATAAGTGGTTGGGAGGCCGACCAATTCATTAAATGCATCGTTTAGCAGGTGCGTGGGTTTTTGCGCCAACAGTCGTGCATCATGCCCGTATGCGCGCATGGTACGTTCTTGTTCCACGCATGTGCGCATGCACCCAACTTTTGTAAAGCGCTCTTCAATTTTTGGTTACTTTGTATAGTTTTTGACCTTTTTGGAATGCTATGAAATTAATTCAATGGCATGAATGACTTCATTACTGTTTGATGATGTTGAGTTCTTGTCGCCATGTGCGGACGAAATTTCAGTAATAACAATTTTTAAAGCTAAAAATAATAATTTACATGATTTATATTTTTCTACCTAGAGAACATGAAACAATTAAAATTTTAAAAATTACCTAGGACTTTAACTTGGTTTAATGGAAGCCCTTCCTCGTTGACCATAAATGTGCCCTTAAGGATCCCTGTTCTGGTCACATGTCCTTGTTTAGGAAAAGTAACCATATAGTTGGTCAAATCATCATCCTCATCTATGTCACCACCTCCATAGCCTACCTGTGTGGATACTTCTTGGGTGTTGTTGGCAATCCAACATATTTTTAACTTTTTAAATATCAAATAATAATCTATGTAGCTACCTAACTGGGTTCGTACATTTTTATGTTCTTCATAAGCAATTTTTGAAACAACAAATGCATGTTTTCGGTTATTCCTAGTGTTTTTGTTTCCATGCTTCATTCACGACTGAAAGCATGAAAACGAAGCATTAAAACTTATGACTATATTACCGCTCTATTTAAAAGTTTATGAAAGGCAAATAGATCAACATTTTGGTTAATAAAGTCTTTGTTCTTTTCTATGAAGTTCATTCTCTTTGTTTCTCTCCTCGAATGTCAAAAATGCTTATGGATTGTTATATGAATTAACAAAGGTCCTTTTAATTTAACCATCAATATATTTTTGTGTGGTTCTTGGTCATACATTCCCTTGTCACTAGACTTTGGTTTATAAGTTTCGTTCTCCTAAACTTTAGAACCTAACCCACCTTGTTGTTCAATCATTGTAAATTTTTAATGCACCTGGTCGTGGCCTGTACTATGTGGGAGGTGGAAGTCCGATCACAGTGAGCCCATCATTTTGAATATTAGTCTTGGGTTTTGCAACACCCCTTGCATTCATTTCAAACAATGCCTATCTTTTCGTTGAGAATCTTCTGTTCATTTGCCATAGATTATTGATGAGTTTCATTTCTGGAGTATACCTCTGGTCTATTCTTAGAAACCCTCCATATGCACTGTGTTTGGGTGTTTTCTTGTCGAATTCCCATGGCCCTGGTTGTTAGGATTGAACCCAATGGCACTCAAACCTTGCTCTCATGTGATGATGCAAGGGAGGATCTCGAGGGTCACAACTGGCTTGTTTTCCTTGAGAAATTCCAGGGCTTTAACCTTCAAACCACTCAAAATTTCACCCTCTCATTTGATGGATGTCGAGCCAAGGTGGGGTACATTCAAATCGAAGTCAGAGAGGAATTTTTAATTCAAGCAACAGGTCCCCCTGCGAGTAGGCATAACTGGTTCAAGAATGCCAAGGTCGAGGAGGTTTTGTGGAGTCTTTTCTTTACATCTTGAAAGATCAATGGTTGTGAGAAAGGAATGCTAGTGTCCCTATTGAAAACTTGATGGCATGGTTTGATTGCATTGTTGAAATAGTTCATGATGTGTGAAGGCCGTTTCAGTTTTGTCTTTCTATATCACCTGCGTTTGCTCATGAATTTCATAGGGTTTCCATTAAACATGCTTTATTACCTGTGGAGAAGCCTGTATAAAATGGATAAGAGGTATAAGAAGCAACATTTGGATTCAAGCCTTTTCCACCACGGTTTGATAAAAATTATTCTTACACATCAATTGAAGTTACAGAATGATGACTGGGATTCACTCCTAACTCGAAATGGTTTTGCTAACGCATATGTTGTATAGGTTGACAAACCCATGATTGAGGAAACCTTAGTCTATCCCAAAGTGTTCCCTTCATCTACACAAGCCTTAACCTTCCAGGGCTTTAACCTTCAAATTTCTCAGGAATTCACCCTCTCATTTGATGGATGTCGAGCCAAGGTGGAGGACAATCAACTCGAAGTCACAGAGGAATTTTTAAGTCAAGCAACAGGTCTCCCTGCGAGTAGGCATAACTGGTTCAAGAATGCCAAGGTCGAGGAGGTTTCATGGAGCCTTTTCTTTACATCTCGAAAGATCAATGGTTGTGACAAAGGTATGCCAGTGTCCCTATTGAAAACTCGATGGCATCATTTACTTGCAATGTTGAAACAGTTTGTGACGTGTGAAGGCCATTTTGGTTTTGTCTTTCTATATAAATTGCATTTTCTCATGAATTTCATAGGGTTTCCATTAAACATGCCGTATTACCTATAGAGAAGACTGTATAAAATGGCTAAGAGGTATAAGAAGAAACGTTTGTATTCAATCATTTTCCACCACGATTTGATAAAAATTACGCTTGCACATCAATTGAAGTTACAAAACGATGACTGGGATTCGTTCCTAACCCGAAATGGTTTTGCTAACTCATATGTTATAGAGGTTGACAAACTCGTGATTGAGGAAACCTTAGTCTATCCCAGATTGTTCCCTTCATCTACACAGGCTTGTGTTACAACCACCCACAGTAAGCCTTTACCCGACTCAAAAGTTGTTGAGGAGACCCATGAACAAGATGCACAGCCTAACGCTTCTGGAAAAAATGAAAATTGACCTGTTGGAAAGACATATGAGGGTGATATCAATTTAAGTTTTAAAAATAAGAGGGCATGAAGGATGATCTTGAGGAAGACATGAAATAAATCAAACCCTCATGTGAGCTTGATCAAGACGATCGAGATCCATGAGAACTTGGATTCCGAGATTGATAGATTTCTGGCCGAAGAAGACCCTCCTTCCTTCCAAACACACCTCGATCAATCTTACAATTTCGTGGATAATCTTCCACCGTGTATGAAGCATAGTGAAGGGTTTCTAGGTATTAAGTTTGGTAACAAATCTACAGGCCACATTGGGGACGTTCCGATACACAACCGTGGGTATTCTCAATCGACCGTCACACAGTCACAATGCGAAACGTGTATGTTCTAGATTGAAAAGTATTACACCAATATACCCATTTTACAGTCACAAATCAAAGCCCTTACTGATCAAGTTGACTGCTTAATAGATGAAAATCACAGGCTCAAGTCTATTGTTAAGGGACAAGGGAAACGCTTGAAAACTACAGGGAATGTCATATTAAAAAATGTTGAGAGTGCAACAACAATAATAAATTCTGAGATCATGTGATTTGATTTGATTTTACAGTTAAAGGTAAGATTTCTTTTTATCTTAAAATAGTTTTATATTTTTTTTATTGAATAATTTAGATTTCGCTGTTAAAATAGACTAGCTGCAGAATCAACAGATTCTGTAGCCAGTCTATTCTAATTCGAAATTTGGAAAATTGTGGTTAAATGAATATCTAAATTTATTTATTTTATCTTTTCCTTTTAGGATATCTAGGAGTCTATGGTGACCAAGTGATATGAAGCATTTTGGGGGCTTGTTAGCCATATCTATGATCCATTTTTGTATAAACAGGAACAAACGTTTTTCAGCTTTTAAAGCTTTAGTGTGATCTGGGGTGGTTATATTCCCCCTTTATTTTTGCAATCGACGGATTATTGTATCTTATCTCATAAGATAAGACAATTACCTTTCTGAACCCTTTAAAAACTCATATTTTTTTTTGTAAAAAACGGATCATCTTGGCCTAGGGATAAAGTATGGAGAATTAATTCATAGACTTCAATGGAACAGAATGTATATTACATCTTTAGCTTCGTGTGTATGATATCTTAATTTAAGTTCTGTTTATATTGACAAGATAATAGGTGTTGATAGCTTTTTTCTTCATGCTTTATTATGAGTTGGGATAATTCATTTATAAATACTGTCCATATGTGATGTTTCAGATATTAAAAATAGTGATCATTCATTCAATCCAAATGATAAGGTTTTTCTTCAATTTTGTTGAATGATTAAAAGCAGGTTGTTACAGTTAGATTTATCTTGGTAATCTCTTGCAATCATAGATATCACATCTATTATTTGCATCTCTTTGTTCTGTCATTAAAATTCAACAGTCAATATATTGTTTTCCATTTATTCCGGATAGTTTCAAAGTTAAGTGCAGGTTTATCTCTTGGATAGGTTGGTTGAACATTCTATAATTATACAGGTGATTGGATGCATGTCGAAAAACCCATTAATAGGTTAGTTTATTTCTTTTATCTTTTGTTTGTCTTCGTAACCCTTATGTGTGACCTGGCTTTGACCGTTCACGTATTTCTGTTTCATAGTATATTATTTTTGTTTAATCTTAGATAAATAAAGAAAAAACAAAAAATAGTTTATGTTCTTTCTTTATCTGCTTTTGTTAAAGTAGCCATCTTTTCATAGATTTTTGTGAGTTCAGATTAAAACTTGCACTTGTATAACATGCACGTAAATTAGATAAACAGATTTGTTGTGTAAATATTATTTAAAATAGTTATATAGATACACATGTACATATATATACTAAGTAGTTATTTGTTAGTTTGTTCTTTTTCTTTTATTGGTTTCTTTTAGGACTTTTAGATTGGACAACGAAGCCATCAAACCCGTTGGAGTGAGTCATACCAAACAGCTTGGATTATTTAGACAACCCTGGACCGGACTCGTTCTTCCAATTGACAGGCAATCATTTTCATCCGTCAACAAATGGTGCTAGAAGGAGGGCCTGAACACTATTGATTGCACGTGGAGGTTGCAAGACTCCTCCCCCACACACCCGCTCACCTATAGTAACAAGAATTCGTTCTGACGACAACATTACCTCTCAAACAATAGCCACCTCAAACAAAAATCCATAGATTACTGTTGATCCAGTAACACCAAACCCCTAGGGTCTGATGTACAAGAAATTGTTTGTCAATCACTTCTAAGGACACATGGTTCTTTGGCACGTAGCAGACAACCATACCGACCATTGAATCAACCGCTATATTTTTTTGATATTAGAGAGCAACTTGAAGGCACTGATCTTATCCTAAATCCTACGGATCCAGATCACATCCTCACTCCTGTAGTCAGAGGATCTGGTATCCCACCATCACCACCACCTTCATATCCTTCCTCTTCAAGAGAAGAGTCATTCGACGAAGGCAGTTCTTCATCTCAGCCTTCCACACCACCCACGCCTATGGAAAATCCAAAAAATCCCGCCAAACCTTGGCTCGATCAAGATGTTGTGGCCATATCTAGACCCCAACATCATTTGCCTAGACATCCGGAGAAATGGCTCCCTAAATTCGATCCAGATTCCAAGCAAATTACTGAGGATCACATTAAAAAATTCATGCTATCCATTAGACTCCGAAGCCTATAACACAAAGACGTAGTATGTAGAATTTTTCTGTACACATTCAAAGGAAATGCCTCTACTTGGTATTTTTCCCAACAACCCCACACCATTGTATCTTGGGATAGATTCAAATCTTGTTTCCTTGAAAAATTTGGAGACAAAAAATCTCTTGAAGTCTTAGTCATGGAACTCTCTAGTTTAAAGATGAACCCCAAGGAAAAAATAAAAGACTTTAATCAAAGGTTTCTAACATTAAATAATCAAATCCCCACTGATTCAATGCCTACTGAAAATCTTATCTTCGCATACTACACCAAAGCCTTACACCAGAACATAACAATCTGGGTAAAAAGGTCTAAAAAGGCAACATTATTGGAAGCCTTCGAGGAAGCAAGCCAAATTGAGAAAGATATTTTGAGCCTAAAGGACAATATTAGTAACGAGGCAGAGATTACCCCATCTTCCAAGAAGAAAATAGAAATTCTTCCTAGACCTCTCCAAGCCAAAACTCAATCAGAGAGTTCATATCTAGAAAGTTTACATAGGGTTGTTCAGAAATTGTCAAATCAAGTTGTATATTTAAGGAGATCAGCTAAAGAAGCTTCTTCAAGAAAAGGGTCTTACAAACCCCCTTTTAGAAAACCTTTTCCCACAAACTGACCCAACTTAAATTCTGAAGGCCTTAATCTAGAAATCCTACCGTATGCTATCCAGACAATTCTGGAAGCACATGATAACTTAGTTCCTCCCGAGATTCCTGAAGACGTGGTTGAACAAGAAACAATGGAAGAGGACGAATCCTCTCCTAACATCTTCGGGAATTTTTCAGATAGTATTTTTCAAACCATCTTTGAAACAGTGCATCCTTACAACACCAGAAGCAGAACACAAAATAATTTCTCTTCTGAAACTGGAACTAATGCACCCCAAAAACAGTCTAAACAAACTGAAACTAAACAAAATTCGATAACTCCAATTTTGGAATACGATTTGATTGAAGACCTTAAGAAACTTAGAGCTAATATTTATGTTTATGAATTGTTGAAATTTCCTTTTCTTCTGCAAAAGATGCTTCAGAACATTGTAGAAAACAACAAAAACAACAATCTGAATAGCAACAAATTTACAGAAAACAGCCTTAAAACACCTCAAAAGGTCCCTGTTAAAACAACACTAGAACCCTCTGGTAAAAGAGACCTTGTTGCAAAAAGAATAACAAATGTAGATAAAATAATCCCAGGGACTGCGACTAAAAATCAACAAAGTTCTCCTGTTAATATTCACATAAATGTCCCACCTTTTTTATTAACCTTTGAAATTTTCAATAGGAATGTACATAATTGTATGGTAGAATCTGGTGCATCGTCAAATGTAATGCCTTGTTCTGTATGCCAAAAAATCAATGCTTAAGTTCAACCTTCCAGTCTAAAAATTATTCATCTTGATCGAACCAGTGTTAAGGTAATAGGTGAATTAAAAAATTTCCTTATCAGATTATCATCTAATCCTAAAGTCCACCATATTATTGATATTATTGTCATTGACATCCTTGAAGTATATGGATTATTTTTAAGTAGGGATTGGTCCGAACAGCTGCATGGTTACTTTGCAACAAACTGGTCTCATTTATGGCTGCCAGAAAATGGAAATCCAAATAGAATCAAGATCAATCATGAGCGTTACCTCAAGCTTACGGTAACTGATTTAAATGATGTTAATGAACCATTTACTGCTTCCGCTAATTCACCCGAAATGCAGGGAATGAACACATTTTTCGGTAACTTCATGGCTGAAACTTCTACCATTTCTAACCCAGAACAATAGTCGAAACTCATGACATGCACACAGTCAACAGTTCTCCCTAAGGTGCCACATACAGTTGATGAGAATCATATATGGTCTCTCTACTTCTATGGATCCAAATCTAAAGAAGGAGCTGGTGCAGTATGTGTGCTCATTGACCCAGCAGGTAACAAAACTTTGATCACTTGCCAATTAGAATTTGAATGCACAGACAATAAGACTGAATATGAGGTGCTTCTGCAAGGTCTTAGAAAGGCACTAGACTTGAAAATACAGAATTTAATGGTATTCGACGATTCAGAAATTTTTGTTAGACAAGTAAAAAATTCCATTCATTTCCTATCTCCACACCTGAAAAGTTATCAAGATGAGGTATGGAATCGAATGCACAAATTTTCGGCATTTAACATTAATTCCGTTCCAAGATTAAATAATTCTGAGGCTGACTTGTTGGCTAATGTTGCTTCTAAACTTTTTCCCACAGAAGGCCTTTCTCCAAAAGTGTTTTATGTTGAGTTATTGTTTAGACCATCCGTCCCAGACAACATCACTAATTGGAGAGTGTTCGATGATGATCAATAGATCATCAGTTTCCTGCACATGGAAGATACTTTTGAAGGTGTGGTTATCGATGAAGGTACCCACGACGAAGACCTCCACAATTTTATGGTAATATCAGACCCAAGATCTTCGGAATCAACATTAGATCTAGTAAATTCTATCCCAAAATATGTGGTAAGATTAGAAAATTTTTATGATTTGCATGATAAATTCAGAAAATTAGTAAATTGTAAAACAAACAGTTCCTCCTTGACCTATGAAAAAGTGAATCTAGGAACTAAAGATAATCCACAATGCATCAATTTGGGAACAGGATGTTATGAGCAAGAGAATTCAGTCTTTATTAAGTTGTTTAAGGAATTTAAGAACGTCTTTGCTTGGACATATGATGATCTAAAAACATTTGATCCTAACATTATACAACACATCATTCCCATGAAACCCCAGACTCAACATTTTCAACAGAAGTTAAGAAAGATGCACCCAAAACTTGAACCAATGGTCAAGAAGGAACTAAACAAACTATTGAATGCAAAGATAATATTCCCAGTGAGACACACACAAAGGGTCTCTAACCTTGTCCCTGTAAGGAAGAAAAGTGGTGAAATCTAACTATGTGTCAATTTCTAAAATTTAAACCGAGCATCTGATAAAGACAACTACCCTGTTCCTCCGATGGAACAAATTCTCCAACAGGTATCCGGTTCTGAAAGATTGTCACTACTGGATGGTTTTTCAATGTATAACCAGGTCCTCATGTCTCCTCCAGACCAGTTGAAAACCACTTTCCATACTCCATGGGGTACCTATGCTTATAGGAAGATGCCCTTTAGTCTTATAAATGCCAGTGCCACTTTCCAGAGAGAGATGGATATCGCTTTTCGTGGTCTAATCAATCAATATGTAGTAGTCTATCTAGATGATGTCACTGTCTTCTCAAAGAATAAGGAAGATCATTTAGCTTATCTGAGATCTGTTTTACAACAATGTCATAAGTACAACATCTCTCTAAATCCTAAAAAATATGTCTTTGTAGTGGAACAAGGCAAGCTACTCGGATTTATAGTATCCAATGAAAGGATGATCATTGACCCTGAGAGGACTCAAGTCATTTCAAAACTTCCTCCACCCTCTTCCAAAAAGTCTATGCAATCCTTTTTAGGTCAGATAAATTTTGTTAGAAGGTTCATCCCGAGTTTTTCGGAAATCATCAAGCCATTACAAAAATTAATAAAAAATGATGTGCAATACCATTGGGGACCTCAAGAAAGTCCAGCTTTTGAATCAATAAAAAAAGACATAGTGGAGGCTCCATCCCTAATGAGCCCTCACTTTTCGAAATATTTCACTATTTATATGTTTGCCTCCGATCGATCTTATGCTTCTGTGCTAACTCAAAAGAATGATGAAAACAACGAAGTTCCTATTTCCTTTATGGGCTCATCCTTTAAGGGAGCAGAGCTTAATTATCTAGCTATAGATCAGCAGGCTTACGCTGTTTTTAAAGCGGTAAAATTTTTTTATCTTATCTATTGAAATCTAAAATGAAAGTCATTGTTCCTTACCCCACTATCAGAAATTTGTTAGTAAAGAAAGAATTGGGTGAGAAACGGGCAAACTGGGTCACATCCTTACAAGAATATGACCTCGAGATCACTCCAGAACAAATTGTTAGAGGCCAAGGTCTATGCAAATTAGTTGCTCATTCAGTTATAGAACAACATAAACAAATCGATATGTTAATTGAAGATCATCATAATCAAAATCAAATCTATTGTGTACAAAATCCTGCAAGTCCTTGGTATGATGAAATTAAGTTTTATCTAACACACGGTTCGGCTCCTTATCACCTTGATCCAAAAAAGAAGAGAGCATTGAGATTAAAATCTGCACCTTTCCAACTAGTGAATGGTATATTGTTTCGTCAAAATTTTGATGGAATCCTTATGCGTTGTCTGGCAAGAGATGAAGCAGATAAAGTCTTATCATAATTACATGCAGGGGAAGCTAGTGGGAATTTTGGTGGAGACACTACTGCCCACAAAGTATTAAGGGCGGGGTATTACTGGCCCATCCTTTTCAAAGATGCCCATGCATTATGCCGCAAATGTGTAATCTGTTAAAAGGCTTTTGGATGAGTACAGAAGGCAACATTCCTGCTTCAACCTGTTTCAGTGGATTTCCCTTTTCAACAATGGGGTCTTGACATCATTGGCTCAATTAACCCCACCTCCTCACAGCAGCATAAATACATCATTACAGCGACAGACTATTTCACCAGATGGTCCGAGGCTGCACCATTAAAAGTGGTAAACTCCAATCAGGTAATATCTTTCCTTAATTCAAACATTATCACTCATTTTGGTATTCCTAAATGTCTAGTGTTCGATAATTCTTCCTATTTTTCGTCTCTTGACATGAGTGTTTTTTCTTTAGAAAAAGGGATAAAACTAAAGTATTATGCCAGCTATTACCCTCAAGGAAATGGTTTGGTAGAATCGATAAAAAAAAACCTGATCAAGATCATCAAGAGGACGGTCTCCGAAAACCACAAAAACTGGCATAATGCACTATTCAATGCAATCTGGGTTGATAGGGTAACTTCGAAAATTGTTGTTGGTAATTCCCCTTTTTTCCTCGTTTACGGTAGGGAAGAAATTCTCCCACCACACATTCTCCTTCCATCTTTGCAGTTATCGCATAAGGTTCAAGAAGAAGACGGTCCTCCCTTGGAAAGTGGGACTAATGCTTTGCTGAAGTTAGAAGAGGTAAGGACTCAAGCAAAACAAAAACTGGATCAACATCAACTTATTGTCAAAAGATGGTTCGATTCGAATTCTTCCTCAGACAGGAATTTTGAGGTAGGTGATCTTGTCCTCAAATGGTACAAACCTCATGAGGGGAAAGGAAAGCATACTAAGTTCCAAAACCTGTGGTTGGGACCATTCTTAATCGCTGAAAAACTAGGTCCCAGTTCTTTTCACCTGCAGAATTTAGAGGGACAGCCAGACACCTTCCCGATGAATGGCCAAGATCTCAAAAGGTATTTCACCTGACAACTCTCAAATACACCTTTTGTACATATTTTTCTGTTTTCGTTTCTTTTGCTTTCTGTTTTCTTTTCTCGTTTGTTTTTATTTTTAATTTTTCTTTATTGGCCTTTTTGAGTCAAACATGCCTGTATTACAGTCTAGTTCAGAAGAAGAGAACATAATGCTTCATCTCGAAATAACTGTCAATAGTTATCAGAGCATCAATTGCTGTGTTTTTCTAAAAATGTAAACTAGTTAAAGATGGTATTTTGTTTGAGAATTGATTTCTTGGTTTCAATTTTCATTTAAGAGTAGACATGACTATCTTTAAAAACTCTTTACCCTGTCCCTACTCTTAAGAAAGAAACTCAACGATGCCTCCCTGTCCTCAAAAATTAGTTTTATTAATAAGCTATTTTCATATCTTGATGAAGGTTAGCAAAAAAAAATTAAAGGCCTGGAAAATATTAAGTTGTGTAAAAACTGGAATTTTCAGCGTCACCTCGCTTTGCTGAATGTTATTAAAACTATATCAGAATGTGAATAATTTCTCAAAGAGATGTGGGAAGTGTTTGTAAACCCGTCAGGACACTGAATAAGTTTACTGGAAGTGGGTAAATGCATGCATGATGCCAAGACAACTTTGTCGGGGTACTGAATAGGGCCGCTGGCAGTGAAGCGATGTTAGGTTAAAGAAAATTCTCAGGTATAAATCTTGATTTTTGTCATAAGCATCCTTCATTATGATTTGAAATTTCTTGGACAGGATACAGACGTCAGAGTGTGTTAATTGACATCTCTGTCGAGGCTATGGATGCATGTTGGAAGCAGTGGCCCTGTCAACAGTATTGGAGCCATTAACTTAAACATTGTGGCTTTCATTTGTGAAGTCTGTCACCAGATTTAATTCTTTTTAATGAAAGATATCTTAAGTTGGACCATGTCATGATTATTAAAGATGATGAAATGACTTTTCAGTTGTTCTTTGATTTGAAATTATTCAAACATTTCTAACCTGAACTCGTTAGTGATACAGAGATAAATGCTTCTCCCAACAAGTCGCCATTGTTGGCAGCCCAACATTTTTTTAACTTTTTAAATATCAAATAATAATCTATGTAGCTACCTAACTGCGGTCGTACATTTTTCTGTTCTTCATAAGTAATTTTTGAAACAACAAATGCATGTTTTTGGTTATTCCTAGTGTTTTTGTTTCCATGCTTCATTCATGACTGAAAGCATGAAAACAAAGCATTAAAACTTATGACTGTATTACCGCTCTATTTAAAAGTTTACGAAACGAAAATGGCTCAACATTTTGGTTAATAAAGTCTTTGTTCTTTGCTATGAAGTTCATTCTCTTTGTTTCCCTCCTCGAATGTCAAGCACGCTTATGGATTGTTATATGAATCAACAAAGGTCCTTTTAATTTAACCATCAATATATTTTTGTGTGGTTCTTGGTCATACATTCCCTTGTCACTAGACTTTGGTTTATAAGTTTCCTTCTCCTAAACTTTAGAACCTAACCCACCTTGTTGTGCAATCATTTTAAATTTTTAATGCACCTGGTTGTGGCCTGTACTATGTGGAAGGTGGTAGTACGATCACCATGAGCCCATCATTTCGAAGCTTAGTATTGGGTTTTGCAACACCCCTCACATTCATTTCAAACAATGCATATATTTTGGTTGAGAATCTTTTGCTCATTTGCCATAGATTTTTGATGAGTTTCAGGTCTGTAGTATACCTCTGGTCTATTCTTAGAAACCCTCCATACGCACTGTGTTTGGGTGTCTTCTTGTCGAATTCCCATGGCCCTGGTTGTTAGGATTGAACCCAACGACACTCATACCTTGCTCTTGTGCGATGATGCAAGGGAGGATCTCGAGGGTCACTAATGTCTTGTTTTCCTTGAGAAATTCCAGGGCTTTAACCTTCAAAATTCTCAGGAATTCACCCTCTCATTTGATGGATGTCGAGCCAAGGTGGAGGACATTCAACTCGAAGTCATAGAGGAATTTTTAAGTCAAGCAACAGGTCTCCCTGCGAGAAGACAGAAGTGGTTCAAGAATGCCAAGGTCGAGGAGGTTCCGTGGAGTCTTTTCTTTACATCTCGAAAGATCAATGGCTGTGACAAAGGTATGCCAGTGTCCCTATTGAAAACCCGATGGCATCGTTTACTTGCAATGTTGAAACAGTTCATGACGTGTGAAGGCCATTTTGGTTTTGTCTTTCTATATAACTTGCATTTTCTCATGAATTTCATAGGGTTTCCATTAAACATGCCTTATTACCTACATAGAAGACTGTATAAAATGGCTAAGAGGTATAAGAAGCAATGTTTGTATTCAATCATTTTCCACCACGATTTGATAAAAATTATGCTTGCACATCAATTGAAGTTACAAAACGATGACTGGGATTCGTTCCTAACCCAAAATGGTTTTGCTAACTCATATGCTGTAGAGGTTGACAAACCCGTGATTGAGGAAACCTTAGTCTATCCCAAAGTGTTCCCTTCATCTACACAGGCTTGTGTTATGACCACCCATAGTAAGCCTTTACCTGACTCAAAAGTTGTTGAGCAGACCCATGAACAAGATGCATAGCCTAACGCCTCTGGAAAAAATGAAAACTCACCTGTTGGCAAGCCATCTGAGGGTGATATCGATTTAAGTTTTAAAAATAAGAGGGAATGAAGGATGATATCGAGGAATAAATGAAATAAATCAAACCCTCATGTGAGATTTATCAAGACGATTGAGATCCATGAGAGCTCGGATTTCGAGATTGATAGATTTCTGGCCGAAGAAGACCCTCCTTCCTTCCAAACACACCTCGATCAGTATTACAATTTCATGGATAATATTCCACCTTGTCTAAAGCATAGTGAAGGGTTTCTAGGTATTAAGTTTGGTGACAAATATACAGGCCACATTGGGGATGTTCCGGTACACAACCATGGGTATTCTCAATCGACCGTCACACAGTCACAATGCGAAACGTGTATGTTCTAGATTGACAAGTATTACATCGATATACCCATTTTACAGTCATAGATCAAATCCCTTATTGATCAGGTCGACCCCTTAATAGATGAAAATAGCATGCTCAAGTCTATTGTTAAGGGACAAGAGAAACACTTGAAAACTACAGGGAACGTCATGTTAAAAAATGTCGAGACTGCAACAACAGTAATAAATTCTGAGATCATGTGATTTGATTTATTTTACAGTTAGATGTAAGATTTCTTTTTATCTTAAAATACTGTTATATTTTGTTTATTGAATAATTTAGATTTCATTGTTAAAATAGACTAGCTACAGAATTAGCAGATTCTGTAGCCAGTCTATTCTAATTCGAAATTTGGAAAATTATGGTGAAATGAATATCTAAATTTCTTGATTTTATCTTTTCCTTTCAGGATATCTGAGAGTCTATGGTGACCAAGTGATCTGAAGCATTTTTGGGGCTTTTTAGCCATATCTATGATCCATTTTTGTATAAACAGGAACAATTTTTTTTTATCTTTTAAATATTTAGTGTGATCTGGGGTGGTTATATTCCCCCTTTATTTTTGAAATCAACAAATGATTGTATCTTATCTCATAAGATAAGACAATTACCTTTCTGAACCCTTTAAAAACTCATGTTTTTTTTTGTAAAAAAGGGATCATCTTGGCCTGGGGCTAAAGTATGGACAATTAATTCACAGACCTTAATGGAACAAAATGCATATTACACCTTTAGCTTCTTGTGTATGATATCTTAATTTAAGTTTTGTTTATCTTGACAAGATAATAGGTGTTGATAGCTTTTGTCTTCATGCTTTATTATGAGTTGGTATAATTCATTTATAAATATTGTCCATATGTGATGTTTCAGATATTAAAAATAGTGATCATTCGTTCAATCCAAATGATAAGGTTTTTCTTCAATTTTGTTGAATGATTAAAAGCAGGTTGTTACAGTTAGATTTATCTTGCACGAAATCACTTGTAATCATAGATATCAGAGCTATTATTTTCATGTCTTCATTCTGTCATTAAAATTCAACAGTCAATATATTGTTTTTCATTTATTCCAGATAGTTTCAAAGTTCAGTGCAAGTTTATCTCTTGGACAGGCTGGCTGGACATTCTATAATTATACAGGTGATTGGATGCATGATGAACAACCCATTAATAGGTTAGTTTGTTTCTTTTATCTTTTTTTTTGTTTTCGTAAGCCTTATGTGTGACCTGGCTTTGACCATTCACGTATTTCTATTTCATAGTATATTATTTTTGTTTAATCTTAGATAAATAAAGAAAAAACAAAAAATAGTTTATGTTCTTTCTTTGTCTTCTTTTGTTAAAGCAACCATATTTTCATAGATTTTCGTGAGTTTAGATTAAAACTTGCACTTGTATAACATCCACGTAAATTAGATAAAAGATCTGTTGTGTAAATATTATTTAAAATAGTTATATAGATGTGCATGTACATATATATACTAAGTAGTTATTTGTTAGTTTGTTCTTTTTCTTTTATTTGTTTCTTTTAGGACTTTTAGATTGTCCAGCGGAGCCATTAAACTCGTCGGAGCGATTCATACCAAATGACTTGGGTTATTTAGACAACCCCGGACTAGACTCGTTCTTCCAATTGATGGACGATCATTTTTGCCCGTCAACAGGTGCGTATGTCGTGGCTCCCACCTAATGATGTGGACAGTGTAGATATGAATAGTTGCATCCTGGAATCTTTACGAGTGCCTATGTCAGGACCCTATAGCGTCTTTCCAATGCCATTACTACCTGACCATGCATGTCAGGTTCAAAAGGATCCAAACATCTCTATATAAGAAAGAAAACATTTTTTCCTTTAGATAATGTGAAAGTTAAAAGTCAAGATCTCATAATTGATCTTATGACATAAAAATAAAACCACTTGAAATTATGGTTATTACCTTATAAGTCTTAAGCCTTGTCATAAATTCTCTAATCCTTTCTTCGATCTCAGGAGTTTGATATAGAATATATAACAAGTGAGATAGTTCCTTGTTTCCTTTATTGATGTTTTTTTAATTAAAACCATTGGGTAATGGGATTTATACAAATCCCTTTCTCTGAGCAAATCATCATCAACATCATGTCCTGCTAACTACATATTCAATAAAATAAATGATAGTTCAGTTATGTAAACAAATAAAATAATTGATCGCCACATAAATAAAATGAACATTAAATGCAATTCAAAAATTGTTGTTTGTTTACCTGGTCTGAGGAAACTTTTGATTTACCACGATCATCCTACCACATTAAAGTAAAATTAGAACCGTGATCATTATCATGAGAAATAAATTCAAGTCTATGAGAAATCCTCCCTCTTTATTGACATCCAAGGAGGAATGCTATTGTTGATAACAAAAATAGGCCACACTGAGTAAACAGACCGAAGCTCTCCAAATGGATTAACACTGTAAAGAACATAATGAAAATTATTAAATATAAGAGTCATTGCTTACAGATTGGGTAAATTAGTATACGTACCTCTCCCATAATAGAAACATTTGTATCTGTTCGATTCAAATTGTAATCAATCAATAACTCTTCGCTTGCAACTATTGATTTTATTGCACATACGAATACACGGTTTCCTTCACGCACCTCAAATACGTAATTGGGTTGCTTATTTGTGGTTGTGGGTTGTGTATTATTTATAAACCCTACAATATTCCTCGTTGTTTTTTTACTTCCGTCAATATAGATAGTTTCTCCTTTATTTTGATCATTGTCTTTTAGATGTATATAATTTGTAGCCAAGCCATATCTTCACATACTTTTTGTATATTGGACTATTCGTATATAATATTTGTATATATAATAGGGTCCAATGTACTCCATCAATTTAGTTAATCCATCGTAACAGACCTTTATGCCATCCATGGAAAATAGCCCCAAACCAAGTAATGATGATAGATAAATCCGATATATCCTTTCGTTTACACAAAAATCAATGTTTATTTCAGGAAGATCCTTGGGTAGCCATATTTTCACTATATGTTTGTACCTCAAGGGTAACTCAATGTCGTTTACGCTCTCGTAAGAACATGATTCCCCTTTCACAAAAAAAAATTACATGCATCTATGGAATTTTCTTCAGATCTTCTCACCTCTAGTTGATCTCCGCTTATTAGACATACTAGATGTTTCACTTTCCTCTATTCTACCTGAACTTCCCTCACTCAATGAAGATAGATCTGACAAATTCATGTTTTCTTATATGTCCTATAACACCATCAATGATAGAAAGTGACTTTCATATCTAGTTTATGCATGATAAGATTGTTCTAGAATGGTGAAACTTGTGGCATAAGCTTGATATCTTTTCTCTTGAATTGCCTAGTGGATTAGGGTTGTTAAGAAGTGAAATATCATATGTTGTTTCTATTGTTTTATTATATTTCGTATCATTCCTAAGGATGTAAATTCTCAGGGACTATATCTGGGAAACTCTAGGAAAGAGGTAAAATTGCTGAAGTTCAAGACACTAAGTTTTTGATTTAGAATTTCACCATAATTTTTAATTGAACTTTTTAGACAAAAAAATGTTTTATAGAGTCAATTAAACAAACAAAAATTTCTACTAGAACCCAACCAGACAATGGTGGTGTTAGATTGATTCCAATGTGGCATCATTAGGTATAGTGTCGGGTGGTATAGCAATGTGTCTACACAACTAAGTTTTGGAGGTGAATTTTGATTTCTTGGGATTAGTTAAATTATTTCATTGGTTCTTGGCATTTATTTGCTGAGAAAAACTAGTGCATTTATTATATATATTGTTGAACCCTAGTAAGAAGTCCAATGGTCACAATTTCAATGTCTAGAAGTAACGCATAATTACCAAATTCCAATGCAATGGATTGTTATGATTGGTCACAGGACAAGGTAGGAGAAACATTGATGATGAGAATGGGAAAGAAGTCTTTCAGTCGAATAATATAGAGGTGTTAGGGGGAAATATTGTCGTTTAATTCCATTGTAGTATTTTCACAACAATTTAATTTGTCAATCCGAGGTTCGTAGGCTTACGAAGCACATGCACTATATATGTAGGAATGAAGTAGAAGTAATCTAATCTAAATTTCTGAAATGAAACTAATCTAGGAAAGCAAGAAACTTTAATCTAGGAAACCAGGAAATTGCATAAAGGAAAGCAATACAACATGTGAAGAGTTAATGGCAAATAACATATGTGATCTCACACAATAAAGCTATCTTGAATTACATAACAATAATCAAATGACAATCATGAAAGCATAACAATGAAAGAATATGAATCAAAGGTAAGAATCCCTTTCTCTTTTGAATCCTAATGACTACTCTGATTCTAATTACATCCTAATTGAATTCTCATGAAGAGAGAGCACTCTCTTTTATACATGAGAGCCTTGAAGATAGGATAACCATCTCATTATTATAGATCCACTATTCTCTCAACCTATTTTCCATTATTACAAAATATAATCCCTTTAAATCCTCACACATATCTCTCATATATCTTAGATAAGATATTCCAACCAAATCTCCATGATCTTCTCCTTGGAATGGGATTGAATTATCTCCTCAAATATTGAAATGGTGGAGGAAGTATTCGAGAAGTCCTTTGAATTAATACTTCATATATTCCTACACATTACAAAGCTCACAGATATTTGAGATATATATGAAAACATGTTGATTTTCTAACATTTAATCACAAATTCCTTTTAAATACTAAAATGAATAAAGTGGAGAACAATAAGGTGAAACTCAAGTATATTTATGGAAATGATATCCTGAAAGGTTAATGAGGCGATGAAATGTGATGAATGATGAAGGGAAAGGTGGATGAGAATAGGACATTTCTGAGCCCCAACAAGAGGTTATAATGTTAATAAAGTTGTCCATAACAGATGATAAGTTGCTACAAGTCCAAGATTTGGTAGTGATTACCTTGAAGAGTTTATCTCCTTTTGAAAATTTTGTTGAAACTTTAAATGTCATGAAGGAGATTACTAACATTACATTTAAGTTGTGTAGACAATTATTAAAAAGGGACATATTCAATAAACAACTTATAAGCAATATCAAAGCATCCAAAAGTGCCTTTACAGTAAAGAGTAAGGACAAAACATAGTTACTAACTTAAGGAGAACTCTACAAAGTTCTCATTTTTTGCGCGGTCCAACTTTTTACCCCGTTTTTAAAAATGGTGTTACCGGTAGCACCCCCTCTCCCTTTTTAGGTGGTTTTTTGATATTTTAAATTTTTTGATCCACAATGTTTCCACATTGTTTTTAAATGCTTATTTTTCATCTATTTTCTAATTTTTCTAATTTCTTTTTATTCAATGATGTTTTTAGTCATTTTTCCATGTTTCTTTCAATCTTAAAAATATTTTTTACCATTTACTTTTTTGAAGTTACTATTTTTCATATAATTGTGTCTCCTTAATTAATTTATTGTTCCATACTTTTAAAATATAGTGGAAAACACCATTT
>ML777382.1:399817-413458 GCA_009831015.1 Picea engelmannii | reverse complement strand
TTTTGTATATTTTTTTATGAATTTTGTTTTCTTCCTTTTTAAGTATATATATATAAATTATTGTTTTTGGAGAAAAAATTAATTTTTTTTGTTTCTTTTTAGTTATTTTTCCTTTTCACCTTGTTTTTTTTTTAAATTGAATTTTGAATATGTTTTTTTTAAATGTGTTTTTTTGGTCATTTAAAAAAATATTTATTTTCGAAGATTTTGTTCTTTGTATTTATTTATTTATTAATGTAAATTAAAAAAAAAATATATTGTAAATAAATTTTCAAGTGACCATTTGGGGTCCAATTTTGGGTTGTTTATTTACGTAGGGTTTTTTTGTACATGTCACAATTTCAATTAGGTCGTAAATGGCTATGATTTTCACATTTAGGAAAAAACATTTTGTTTTTTGTAGCATCACTTTTTGATTTAGGTGTTGATTTTAAGGTTCTCCTGAGCTATTGTCTGAGTTTCGAAGGCCATGTTTGAAAAATGTTGTAATTTTGGCCCCGTTTAAAAAATTGGTGCTACCGGTAGCACCACTTTTTGATTTGGGGGTTGATTTTCATGGTTTTTATGCAAAAATATATGTTTTAAGGGATAGAGTTCTTGTTTTAAGGTCACAGTTCTTGTTAAGTCGATAACTATGTTACAAAGGAAAGCATAGACTAAAGGGAAACAAAATCATCGATGACAAACCTAAGGGTTGAAGGAAATCTACTAAGAACTTGAAGTGTTTTTACAATGGGATAAAATCCTATACTGCACACCACTGACTTGGTACCACACTAATCAGTCCCTTCTTAGGGCGTTTAATCTCAAGGCTAGAGATAATTGGTCACTTCCTGATGAATTGTTGGGACCTATGGATGCCATTATCACCATATTGATCTTTGTGGTTTCTTTCTAGTGTAGCTAGATAGTGACACCATGTAAGGCTCTATGAGAGGAGGCTCATATTGGACAACATTTTTTCTAATGCTTATTTTCTCTTCAAGAAGTTCAATGATTGCATTGTCATTTTGATCCCATTTATAGGGAGATTCATTATTTCTCACAATTAGAGATTCTTCGAGGAGGAAGATATTCTTGAAAGAGAAGTTGGGATATGTTTTGAACCTCTTGAGTCTTATAAACCCTCTTCACAAGGATATTGATCATATATAGGAGGAGATTCAATCTTTACAGCTACATCTTCTTCCTCTTCCTCATATTTTAGTTATTGTTCCTTTCATACCAATGACAGTTGCAAGCGTTGATGTCATAGATGTGAAGCAATGTGGGAAGATTCCTTCTACAACTCATATAGAAGATGCATCTCCTTTTGGTACTCATATCTTCTTATAAAATCCCTTTCTATTATGGCTCATATTAGCTAGTCTCTTATATTCTTTTCCTGCTCAATGAAATTTTGTTGCAACTATTTCAACTATTTAGCCATACTTACCCAACATTGAAACAATGATAACTTCTTCCTCATAAAGTATATAATATATCATTTCAAAGCTCATAAGATGTATTTTGAAATGGAAAAATTAAACAAGAGAAGTAATATCCTGAAATCACAAAAATATAGCTGCGGTTGTCACAAGGATACCTAAAAATGGAATATTTTCAATCTTCAATATCTTTGTCATTAAACCTCTGATTTTGATGATTTTTTCTAAACCATGTATTGTTTTGAGTTGGAATGCGCCTATAAATCCTAAAAATATGGATGGGGGCACTTGCACACCCAAGGGTTGGAATGCACCTATAAATCCTAAAATACAGATGAAGACATATCCATGTACTTGGTACTCAAATTAAGAAACAAAATTTGACAATATTGATAGTAGTGTGAATGAATTCCAAGTGAGGAGGGGGGTCCCTTTCTAATACGAGTCTCATACTAAAAACTCTCCTCTACCTTAGTGGTGATTCATTAATGCACATAACTAACATCAATTGACTAACTTAGTGATGACTCATGAGCAACTAACCACTCTTAACATAGTGATTGGGCATTGATGAGCTTGCAAACAAAATATTTCATGTACAAAATATGTTATGAATAGATACACAACAAAAGTTGTTTCTATAGTGAAGCAGGGAATATTTAGGAAAACAACGGGAATTCAGTTTGGTTGGGGAGTAGAAAAATAAATGCAAAGAGCGATGAAGTCCAACTAAAAGAGGTGCAATCACAATAGACAGGTTGAACTCTTTACATGTAAAAATTAATGGAAGCTAGTAGGAAACGATGAAATAGTAATGCTCTATGAAATTTATATAAGGCTAGAAAAAATTTTAGTCATTAAGCACAAACAAATGTTTTCTCATTAATACTAGAAATCTTTGAAACAAAAGATAAATCAAAATATTGAATTACTCTATAATTACAGTTAAAATGCTCTATTCTTTAATAAATATTTCTGAATAGTCTGTGAAATTGGATATGTATAAGAATTGTTCTATCAAGTTGCAACACTAATTAGTACAATGGTTCTACTTCATTAATAATATCATGTTGGTATCGGAGTAATATCATAATGATTAACATAGTGTTACTCTTTCACACTTGTATTATCTAGAACATGCTAATTAATCTAGGAGTCAAGCATGCAAACAAACCTTCTCACAAAGAAGCGCTAGTTGGTGATGGAATCCAACATCTCAAGATCGATGTGCGAAGGGGATGATTTTCGGCAGGTGGGAACGTTACGTTGAAAACATGCTTAACGAACTAATTCTCTGGTGAAAATTACCACACCGAGTAGTGGGAAACCCTCCAAGGAGTCCGACTAAGTCTAGCCTGTGTCGATCCCAGGTACAATACCACCTTCCCTATGTTGTCACATTAGGTAGGAAGTATAAAATATTATGGCATCTATGGTACCACCTACTATACCAAAGAAAAGGGGGGATAGTCGACAGTCGACAACAAGACCAACAAAGCGGGGTTGATTACTGTGTTCGCCCCAATGCAACCTGATTCTTGACCCTTGTGTTAGAAGGGATTCCCAAAGTCAATGATATAGCAACCAGATTTCACTCCCTAACAATCCTATTCCAAAGCTCTACACCTAATCTAAGATGGGTTTGAAGAGCCCTAGAGAAGTTGCTAGATAAATTTTAATTAGCGCTTTATTTTAGGTTGTTGTTACTCAAAGGAATGGCTGTGAAACTGATGGCATTTCAACTTGACTCTTTAAACCATGCAAGAGGAAAATAAAATTCAATAATTTCAACTTCGATGAAAACTAGATATGGGAAGGAGCAAGAGGTTTTAAGCAAAGAAATATTTCTTTGATAGATTACTATGTGTGCACATCTAATGAAAAAAAGTATCATCTAATTATCTAGATAAATGAAAGAAAAATGACCCGAATTTTAAAAATACCATGGAAATGTCACAGTTCACTTAGTACACCTATACAACATTGAAAAGAAAAATGTAATAAAGAAAAAATGATAAACATCCTTGTTTCATAAGAGGAATGTTACATAAGGATTTCAAATTTTTATGTTATCTGGAAATTCTCAACCTTGCCAAGACATAAGAGGTGTAAACATGGTGATTTTAGTACCCAAGAAATCTATGTTCCTACAAAACAAAGGTTAACAAATTTCATTAAGTAGGGAAGGGTTAGTGACAACAATTACCATGAGAGCACAACATTCAAGCAAAGGTAAAAGAGAGAGGATACAAGAGGTGAGAGGATGCCACACTAGGGTTGAACTAATGAAGGAAAGAGAGGTGAGAGGAAACATCTATTATGAGGGAGGGTGAAATTTTGGAAAGGAACCATTGAAGGAACTGATATTAATTATAAGGTGACATGAGGCATGGTTGCCACAAAGAGAAAAAATGAAAAATTTGCACTATTTGCAAAATTCCAAAATAAATCAAATCCATCGTGGAAGCAAAGGAATTCAGAACTATGGCAATAGAATAATAGTATAGAATGGGGCGGTTGTAGGTGGATAGCAAGCACTAGTTCTTGTATGGATAGAAGCACTAGAGAAAGTTACAAATGAAATTATGGTTTGGTATATTTTTATTTTAAATGTTGGGCACATAGGTAATATTTTTTAAAGCCGATATTTTATTACAAGTGTGTACACCACACCATCAGTGAGCATGAATTTGGTGCACATCGACGTTATTACTAAGTTGGATTTTCGGTGCTACCATTGTGGATTTATAGAGAAAACAAGTAATAAATTTTCATTTATATTTTCTAACCAATAAATATTTAAATCTATTTTGTTGTGCTTATATTTTGATGCACTAGTGTGTTTCTAGGTAAATGGAGCACCAATTTTTTTTGAAACCAATAAATTATTAACAATTTGTGCAACCTACTTCCCTGTGAGTGTCTATGGTGTGCACTGGCACCACAATGGCGTAATTATAAGATGCATTGGTAATATTTTGTTTATTGTTATTTCGAGTAATAAAATTAAACCCAATTTGGTGTGTCAGATATCATAATGAATCGGTGTGTTTATATGCATAGGGACCATCGGTAATAATTTTTTCTTTTTTTAAACATTCTATTTTGTTAGAAATGCATGCAAACTAACATAGTTGTGAATGTTTGTTGTGAACATTAATGTGATTGGTAAGTTGGCACACCAATATTATTTTTTTAATGATTTTTTTAAACTGATATTTAAATCTAATTTAGTGAAACATGTAGCACGATGCACTAGTGTATCTAAAGGTAAAATACACATTAAAGATATAGTTTTTTTTTAATTATTTGAATTGATTTTTTATTATAAATTTTCATAACCTAACGTCATTGAACACATTTGGGTATGCATCAGTGTGATGAATATGGTTTAAACACACCAAGTAAAAAACATTTGTTGAAAGTTTCAACTGCCAGCCTCCACTATAAGTGGAGAAGGAAGAGGTGGTGTTTTCCTTGTAGTTCACTTTGGAAGTAGTAAGGTAGTGTTAACTTCTATCAAACCCTCCTTGAGTAGGCCTAATGATTGATTATATGTGTTTCCTCCTTAGGTAATGGGTTTGAATCCAAAGAGGATAGGGTATAAAACCTCTAGCATGTGAGTTCAAGTGTAGTTCAATGGAGATGTTATCGTCTTCCATGCAATCCTTTTGCATTGATGGAGAGAGTTATAGAAGAAATGTGGAGCACTTTTCTTCTGACACTATTCCTCTCCTGCTCTCCAAATCCATCGACATTCTCTTTTCCCAGTTACACATTGCAACTTTGCAGAGTGGGGCTTTGAGTGCTCACAACATTCCTCACTCCCACATGGAATATTGTGACTATTGATGCACTTTACGATGGGAGAGGTAATTAGTGAACTTCGTAGATGAATGTGACATTGCGTGAGAGAAATTACAGAGGTTCAAGGAAAAATCACAAAGGATTATATGGAAGTTGAGAGGTAGAGGACCCAGTTTGAAGCTAAGGTCAAAGAAGCCAATCCAACTCATGATAAATTCACTATGGAATCATGAAAACACATTATGGATTCGAGTTATGGAGAGTTGGAATACGACAGATATAGGTATATCCTTTATATGGAACACTTCGATTTGGAGGCATTTGTTCCTATGAATCAAGATATTCTATCCATTCAGACCATTGTTATAAGAGTTCCAAGAGTGTAAAAGAATATTAATACACAACTATTGGATAAAAATAACAGTTTACGTTTGCAATATGCCTCGCTAGAGCCTATTTATTGTCTTGGAAAAATGTTAAATATTGTTTTAAAATATGAAGTTCTAATTGTTTAGCTAAAGTTGAGATAAAAGAAGATTTAATAAATACTTTTATTTAATTTCATAAACATGATTTGAAATCTTTATTATGCCATATATATGATATGTATTTTGATAAAAACATAATTATACCACTCTTCATAACCAACTCATCATTCATGCAGAGTCAAACTTAGTGTATGAGAAAATCGCACATGATCCTATCCACTATTAAGTGATGAATGGAGCATGTGGGTAGTATAGGGTTAGGGTTAGGGTAGAATAGGTTTATTGGGGACACCGTAGGCTTTTATTTTAGGCATTTTTTATTTTTTTTTGTAAAATCATGGGGAATTCTGAGGGACAGTCATGTGCACAAGTCTCGGTCTCGGTCTCGAATGGCCCTGCAAGTCTATCCCAATCACATCTGTGCATAAGTCCCAAGGACAAACAAGAGACCAAGATACAAACTATTTTCTAGCTATATTTTTAAAAGGCACATTGGTTAATTTTTTTGTAAAATCATGGGAAATTCTTAGGGCACTGTGTATTCAATTGTTTTTATCAGTAGTCACCCTGATCAAAACAATGAAACAATGCTAGATATCACTGAAAGAAAGGTTAACGTAGTTTAAAGGAAAGAAAGAATTAGGTGACAATACAACAAGGTTCCACACCCAATAAGCTTGATAGATATTCAAAAATGAAGATGAACAATGAAGATAGCCTAGCTTCCCATTGAGGGAGATCTCGATAAGGATCAAGGTTCCTGGTAAGGATCATGGTTCTGACGATGGATGAGGGTTTTGGACACATAATATAATACAATAAAATTTAGGCGTTGGGACGGAGGTGAAAGTAGAAAATAGGGAAATGGTGAGAGAAGAAAATATGGTTGACGTTCGAGAAAGACAAGGTTTAACTCTAACTGATGAATGTTGGATTCAAATAATAGACAATATCTGCATAGAGAGAAGTCTAGTAAATAGGAATAAGATCAAGTGGTTTCCCACATGAATTTCAATGATAGAGAAATCATGCAAAGGAAGTGACCCTACGAACCTCCTCCTACAACCACAAAAAATATGAGATTAGTTATGCGAGGAAGAATACAGTTGCTAGTATATCGTAACAAAATTGTTTTCCTTCAACAAACTTATGAATAAGTGTTGGATATGTTCAAAGATAATCATTCATGATCTCAGATATTGTAGATAAGTTTCTTGAAGTATGCATATATTGATTCTAAAACTCATACAAATGAAATTAATGATCTTGGGATTTCAGCTAAGAGTTTGAAAATGAATAGTATGATCAACATACAATAGGATAAAGATGAATACATTAGGAAAAAAATGCATGAAAGAGGATGTAGAATAAATATATATTATTTATTTAAGTTATCCATTTGAAAATACCTCAAAAGAAAACTCTTTCAAGAAATACAATAGAAAATTAAAATTTGCATTTGTAAAGGAACATCAAATACTTTGAAATCTGCAAAAGTTCCAAAAAATAACTTGTCAATTTCATTATACAAATGTTAACAAAGCATCATAAGTCAAAAAGGATTATGGAGACATTTGAAAGAATAAGATCAAAAGGATTAATAAGCCTCCTCAATGATAATCATCAATATTGATCAAACCCCCAACTCCCTCAAGGTAGATAAATAGTACTCAATACGCTCAAGTATTAGAGGAATAGGCATTAGAGTTGAAATTTTAGTAGGGGGGGCTTTCCTTTCACTTACAAAATGAAAGGGGAGTTGTTGTGGCCACAACAATAGGTCGAGGTGAGGGCTATGCAGGTTTTAGAGGAACACCAATGTGCACAAGTCTAGGTTGCATAGGGGTCAAGGAAAAACAGGGTTGAGGTGTAGATCTCAAAAATAGAGTAGGAGGTGGGTCCAAATACCAAATGGGAATCACTAAGGTAGGGTTAGGTAGGTTAATGGTATCCATAATTGGGGTACTAATGATCCCAGGTGGTGCGGAAAAAAAGGGACTTGACCAAAGGGATAGTGGAGATGCGAATACTGCATCCCCGAAGGAGGCATGGATGGCGGAGAGATGGAAGGTCTAGGAGAGGGTTGCAGGTGTGAGCCCATTGGTACATGGTTGGATGACACCATGGAAATATTAGATGAACTGGGTGAGGTGAATGTAGGATGTGTCATGTGGTATGCACCTAACAATATAAATTCTTTATAGACTTCGGGGCTAATATCATCAAGAGGAGTCATGGGTTGGTCTCATCCCAAGGAAGAAACCACATTGTCAGGATGAATCTATGTCTGAGGGTTGTGGACTGACATTTGGTCGATTGTGACAATTTTCCCATTATGGGAGAAACTCATATTTCAAAAAACCAAGGATGACACAACCTTCATAGCATACATGAAGCTCCTTCCTAAAAAGAGGTTGTAATCTAGAGGGACATCAATGACCTCATCATCAACATGGACTTGTTTTCTTCTTACCTTGATGGGATAGTTTTGGTAAAGGCCTTGGGGTTGGGAAGGACGACCATCATACACCTGAAGGGAGATCATAGATGGGACAAGGGTGGAAAATCATGTTTTTTTCCATACCTGAGCAGACATGATGCATGTGGATATTCCGCCATCGATAATGTAGCGATGGATGTTGTATTTGTTAATGGTTATGGGAATTTGGAAGGAAACAAAATAGGGTGAGTGGAAGGGTTCAACTTGATCAGTATTAAAGGTGATTATGAAATCATCCAAATGATCAATATCTCTTGAGGTAGTAAGAAAATTCTTCTTCTGTGTGGATTGTGTATGAAGGACCTCGAAGGATAACATGGTGGTGGGGGAAAATGCCAAGTCATCAACAATTATATAATGATGGGTTGCCTTCCCATGAAGGTTGAAAACATTTTGTTGAAGTGGAATATTTCGAACCTTCATAGGGATTTTAATTGATGGACAAGGAATATGTATATTCCCTGGGGTGGAAAAAGGTGGATCGGGGGCACAATCAATTGTTCCTCAGGGGGGCATAGTCATTTGTGCCTCAGGGGGCATACCCTACTAGTGGGATTGAGTAGTGATATTCACATTGGTTGAATCTAAGATAATAATTTGGTAAGTCGCCTTACCATATAGGTAAGGAATGAGGGAAGGAGTAGGGTGAGGGGGAATGAAAGCGGACACCAATCCTTCGGCAGGGAAAGGGTTCTGCAACATATACATTTTCAATGAGGATGGAGGGGAAGGTTGAACATTGGCTCATTGAGCATCCTCAGAGGCTTCCCAGGCTCAAAAAATGATGCAAAGGAGAGGGCACTCATGAGTTTAATTTCCATAGGAAGTGCAATAAGAAAAAGATTTGTTGTCATGGAGTGGTTGGTTATTCCCCTGCTTGGGCATTAGGTTGGTTCTTTGGCTTTGGTTGGGTTCAGGTTGGTTTCCCTTAGTGTTGTGAGTTGGGTTCTAGGTTCCCTAGGGTCCCTCCTTTTGGTTTTTTTTCTTCCTCTTACTCTTGTTGTTCCTGATGTTTTGGTTTGGAGGAAGGGGAGAATTGTGTTTCCCATACACTTGTCATTGTGGAGGAGGTGCATGCCGACTACAAAAAGGGTATAAAGGATTGGGGAATATTTGGTTGGTGGTGGACCAGGAAAAGGGTAATAAGGATTGGTGGTAACCCCACAAAAGGGATTTCAAGATGAGTGACCCTAACCATGGTGATGTGGATGGAAATGTGGTGTAGGGTAGGAGGTACTCATGTTCATTTGAGATAAGTCACGAGAACATTTTTGGTGTGGACTTGAGTATCCATAAGTAGTGGGGGACCCACCATAAAGAGGGGCATATCCATTAGGTCCAGTTAGTTGTGGTGGTGGAAAGTTTCAAGAGATAGAGTCGATGAAGCCTTCAACTACATGGGAGGTGCTTGGAGTGGTTGAGTCACCTGATTGAGAGAAGGGATCATTAGGAAGGATGGTGTAAAGATACCCAAATTGAGTGTATATCAAGTCATACTATTGGTCCTTCTAGAAGGTCTCTTCATCATTCTAAGGTAATTTCCTAATGACATCCTTGGCGATGGGAGGAAAGAGAGACTTCAAGAACAAATCCTTTAATAAGGTGTCATCAATATTGGATTTTCACAAGCCACACCATCTAGGCCACTCATGGATGTGGTCTCAGATATGAGTGGCAGTGATTTGGTGACATGTGGTAAGGATCTCAATCCCTAGGTCATGGTGAAAAAGAAAACTGAAAAAGTTAAGGAATGCCTTCGCAATGGATTCAAAGGTGTAGTGAGTGTTCCCAGGTTGGTCAATGTACCACTTTGCAGTGGCACTCATCAAGGTTCTTTGGAAAAGGTAGATTCTGATAGAGTCCTTTGGGATGTAGTTTGATGAACACCATAGGTGGAAGGATGTCACATGGGTGGATGGGTCTTCTCCTAACTTTCCCTCAAACTTAGGGATGTTAGAGGGTAGATTAGTAGGAATGGGAGGCCAAGTGGGGTCATGGTGGATGGGGTCATTGATTAAATGGTTGATGTATAAGATACTCAAACTGACCATTGTTACGAAGAAAATATCTCTATGGCTAGGGTGAACCACAACAGGAAAGTATGGCTGCAAGAATCAACTCAATTCCAGCATATGCTATATAAACTAATGTGCAAGAGAGATAAGAAAGAGGCCTACCTCGTACAAACTTTTGAAGATGTCCACCGTTGAGCACTTCAACCCAAAGCTTTATACCTACAACAAGTTCTCAACAAACAAGAAAAGAAAGGATAAAGTGATCATATAAAAGGTTATCACATTAGATGGCATAATCCATTAATATACAAGAAAAACATTCCCATGGATCATAATAAATATATTTTCAAGATATCAATTGTATGATAAAGGAGTATTTCTATTAATAAATGATCAATAGAAGTGAAAATATTACAGATTTTCGTGTCGACACGGTTCAGAACCAAGAAACTAAGTTCCTTCCAACTGGGCCTCCACCACTTCAATCCTCCACAAAAGGCAATCTCATATAAGGGAGACAAAGAGATTATCCATCAATAAGGGAAGAGATTGGGGGCTGAACATTGTGTTCAAACTTAAAGGAGAAAGGGATGCAGACTCAATATGAAGTAAATAATTTCACCAGAGTAACTTTTCTCTCAAAGTTGAATTCTCTCACCCTTTGCACAACTCAGAATTGGCTTCTTTATAGCCTTCAAAATGAAACTGAAGGGTCGAGTCAGAACGCTTCTAGTATGTGGAAAACCAAGGATCACATATCTCCTATCGTGACATGGAAACCCGACATTTAATTTTTATTTTTTGGAAAAAATCTCGATGCACGCGGGCTATAGTGGAGAAGCCAGCATATACGCTTGTTGTATAGATTGCAAGGTGCATACAAGTGGAAAAATATTTATTTTTGTCTCTGGATTTATTAATCAGGGAAAGTAAGTCTGCATGGGGGAATGCAATAAGGCCCTCTCTTCAATATTGCATAGGGAAAGGAAATCTTTCTCTAACAGATGCCCCCTAATGTGTGAGGTCAGAGGAGTATCTGCAATTGCCAAAATACATTATAAATAACAGAGGAGTGGAGTGGTAGAGAACCAGACGGACGAAATCAATTGCTTCTTACATTCTGCACTGAATTTGCATACATGGCTGCCAAAAATACACTACAGATCCATGTGAAAATATACCAAATAAGTGTTTGTGGCCCTGAATAGGAAAATACAAATGCGGTTACATGCCAGTAGTTTTCATTGTCATGAACAAGGCCCAATAGTACGAGTCTCAAAACCAATCTGAAGATATCTGTATACCATGGAGTATAATATGATCTCGCATGATCACTGAACACATATAGGCACTGGTCCAATGAAAAGGAAGCAAAAAATCAGGAAATCTACGACCACATAATGATGTATTCAAGTTTTCTATACGATCCACTAAAGGTGCAAGTCTACATGATGTGAATAAAGGAGTTGAGGTTGAAAACGATGAGACATCGTTTGATTATTGATCATTGATGTATATCGTTAAGAAATGCGAGATAGCCTACCGATAATGAAAGTAGGTATCAAGGCACCGAGTACATTCTTACAAGTGTGAATAAAGGAGTCAGTGTCAAACACCTGAAGAGTCCATCGATCAGGAAACATTGATGTATTCCCAACTGTCGATGGTGAGAGAGCCCGCCACTGATGATTGCATGCCTCAAGGTACTCATAAGACTCTAGGTCTCGTTTCCAGAATAAATGGGCTAATGTCTATGGAAAGAGACCTGATGAAAGGAGAGCATTAAGACATATCTCATCAGTCAACACGAGGTACAAAGCAGGAACTTCATGATTTGGTGGGAATCAAACAAAGAACAAGTTCATGAACCAATGACCATGTGTGTCTTTCACATGTGCCAAGTGCAAGCGGTACATGAAAAAGACCCTCTGAATAACATCTAATGTTGAAAACTGCTGACAAAGGTGAGAAAACCACCAATAAGGATAATGGCATCCAAGACACTGTATGAATCCCGATGTGTGAATAGATGTATTTCTGTCAAACACGAGGGAAACCACCTAGTCAATGACCAATGATGAAATGTTGACTGATGGGTTCAAGGTTACCTACCAATGATGAAAGTAGGGCCAGGGTGCATGATAGAACTAAAGTATCATGTGATTCTAAGACAAACTAAGGGTATTGCCGACATGCAAAGTCAAGAGTTCTGAGGAGTGGCTGACATAGGTTGATAGACTTCCTTTGAACAAGAGCATGAGACATATGGTGGACTCTGGTAGCATAGACCCAATGATAAAATCATGAGATACATGAGGCATCAATGAAGTTCTCTGTAGGGACTGGAAGAGTAACCAATTAGTAGAGAAGACTCTTTAACAAGCTCAGCTTCCTAAGGCCACTCTAAACCCAAAATTATGATGAATGGACTCAAATAACTTTGTGCTCTGTACCAAGGTGACACGACTAATGCCGATATAAGATAATACTCCCTTCCCGCCCCTTTTTTTTTTTTTGATAACAAACGAATGTTGTGATACAGAGGAGGAAACAAGTGTCGTAAGTAAGAAAAACTAGTTCCAACAGTCGAACGTGCCTATGCTCAATGCAGGGAAGTGCATGCGGGAGATGGACACTCGGGGGAATGTTTCCTCCTAGGTATAGGGCTTCAAATTGTGAAGGATATAAACAAGGATCTTCTTGGTTGGGGATGCAAAAACTGCTGAGGAAAATGGTTTATAACGCAAAGCGAGAACCGACTATAGGCTCAATACTAAAAGTAGGGGCATGAGATGCAATCACAACTTAATGCCAAAAAATGTCCCCTTTTATGTCTTTTAGTCTAGTTGGTGTGAAAAAGGGATAAAATTGTGCCAAGTAGATGTATTTTCAAAACCAATTTACGAGTGTGAAAAAGACAAGTTCACTCGGCAATCTTTTCACTTTTTTGGTAACAAGTTAGAAAAGAGCTTACCTAAGACTCATGATCTTTCAAATCCATTTTAACGAGTGTGAAAGGGAAAAATCACTTAGAAATCTTTTCTGTTTTTTTAGATGAGTCAGAAAAGTGCTTAACTAAGACTCGTTGACGTTGTTCTAATAAATATGTAGTGTGGGAGGCCAAGGCCCCTGTACCAGCCTTCTGTGGAATGTCAGTATCTTATGAATATCTAACAAAAGCTTGGGAAAACCCAAAGCTCACCAAGTCAAGGAGGATAAAGCACTAACTGAGTATATAGTCTCTGTGATAGGTAAGATAATGTCCAGGGATGATTTTAAGGATGGAAATTTATTTTAAAATGTAGAAACCTTGGTGAATCTTACTAATCCTTCATATGCCAACTATAAATGATTGGCAATATTTTTGTAAAAATATTCAAATTTCTAAGGATTTTATATAGTTT
>ML777382.1:381347-399767 GCA_009831015.1 Picea engelmannii | reverse complement strand
TATAAAATTTTGGCGATTTTTAAGGTAAAATAATTTTATCCTATAGAATTTGGGCGAATCATTTTTAAAATAGTGAATCTCGTTTTTGGAAAAACCATGGAAAATTAGCCCATGAGTGAAATTTAGCCCCTAAAATCATCCCTAATCATGTCTCTTACTGGAAAATACATAGGTTGTGGTATTGGATACCACACAAAATTATCCCAATCGAAGGTGATCTCCTCAAAACTAGGAGGGAGAGGACTTGGTGAAAGAAAAACTCTCTCTTGTTCAGAAGGTGCAGGATAAACAATACTGACGACATGATTGAAGGATGCATCACTCTCTTCAGGGAGAGTATGATTGACCAGTTATTGCACTGGTATGACCACTTCTTCAATTATAGGTTGAAGAGGATGCATAGTAACGGGGATAGTAGACACGTCACCCTCAACAATGGGGGTGAGGTTAGGAGAGGATTGCAGTGGTGTTACCACCATGTCAATCAAAGGAGAAGCAACATGAGGAGAAACCATGGATGCCTCAGAATTCGAAGGGCCCTTGGGAGAGCCCCACGCTTCTAGTATCCCAATGATAACTAGACACAGATGAATAAGGTGATTTCCTTCGCAAGTCCTGCAAAGGAATTTAGGCTTACGTCTGAGACGTCTGGGCTTCTCAATGTCTCCAACATCGTTCAAAAAGGCTGGTGAAATACTCTCAACATGGTAGGCAGAGGTGAGAGAGTCATCTCCTACATGACATACAGAGGTTGGAGACATAACATTGATAGGACTCGTGGTGATTAGAGTAGTGCCCCCAACATGACTAGTAGCGATCAGGTGTGAATTGTCAACAAGACTTACATAATCAGTTGACCCATCCTCAACATAACTGACAGAGGTTGGCGATGGAGCTCCAGTATGACTAACAATGACTGGGCTAGTGGCAGGCTGTGGCATTTGATTCCAAGGTCCAGGGAAAGATTGACTTTGAGACATTGCAGGCCAGGAGGGATCCTGGTTTACCCCTTGTCCCTATCTGAGAAGATAGTACCCTCCGCCAAAATGATTCAAGGAGGTGTGTAAGAGAATCATCACTGAAGTCTACGAAGAGACGAAAGTATGATAAGGACTATTCAAGTGAGGATATACATCGCCCCCTTGTGAAGAGGTTCCTGAAAGGGGAAAACATGATCCGTAAAACTGGTTCTCCCCGTATGAAATACCCGGGGATACATGAGGACTAGTCATCATAAAAGTGCTCGAAGGAAAAAACATGGAGGACGAAGGATACATGGATGGGGTTTAATAAGTAGAATAAGCACCCATATGAGTATTGGCCCCAGAAAGTGCATAACTAGGATTGGATCCGTAAGAGGGGTGGTTCCAACCTCCTGTCGTGAAAGAGGGTTGAGGGGCATGACTTGTATCAAATGAAGACGTAGGCATTGGGGCCATGGTGCCCCCAGATCCAATGCTTGGATTCATATAAGTGGACCAGGTAGAGGATTGCACGAGTGAAGGCATATCAACAAAAAATTGGCTAGAGGCCCAAGGCGTGGACTGAGTATCATAGTTCTGCATACTATTATAATAAACAAGAGGATTTATCCCCATTAACTGAGTAGGCATCATGGGGTAGGTAGCGGTAAAAGAGGGATCCAACATGACTCCGTTATAAATGATAAAGAGAACTCAGAATAAACTCTTAAGGCCAAGTAGTAAGAAAAGAGCACACCCAAAAGTCAAATAACCAATATGCATGGAAACGGGGTAAAGTGGCTAAGTGGCGTCACTCCCTAAAGAAGGTCTGTCTCACCCAAGAGGGGCCCGACACTCCCTACTAAAGATCATAGGTAACAAAATCAATTATAAGGGCCCTCGTGGGCTTAACAACCACTCGGTTAGATCCCCTTGGAGAGGTAATCCTCCATAAAGGCTATGTGTTGTCTGACCCTTATCTAACCCAGGGTACCTGCAGAATAACCCCTGCAAGTAACCTACGAGACACCTAAGACAAGCAACTAATAAACCATTATATAACTAATGCATAGGCGGGTAGTTGTAAGTCAGGTCCACCATATGGGGAGGGTAGCACATCCTGAAACCTTGAAAGCATCGACTCTCACAGAGGTAAGGGCACTAACAATATCCCCAGATAAGAATAGATCCCCAAAAATATCTATGACGTTAGGAAGGTATCGGGGGGATATCCCTTCAACGAACTTTGCGCAACCTCTTGATTAACTCCGGTGTGAGCAGAGCCTCCTGATCTTACCAATTATACAATGGGTTTCTCCACTCCCTGACTTAGACACATATGTTAATTTAATTGCCTTGGAGAAGTTTACTCACAAAATCCTATTCCAAGGCACTAAAGCCTAGGCTAGTTTGTGCACCCCAGAAAAAAAAATCGTTACTAATAAATTTTAAATTATAGCATTGATTTTATGGCCATGATTACTCAAAAAAGTATGGTGATGAAAATCATGGTGTTATGACTCTGCAAGAAAGTAAATATGAAAATAATGTAAAGTCCTAACTTTAACTTTTAATGTGTGATATGCTCCTAAAAACAATGCAATTTTCAAATTAAACTCTACGATTCAAAAGTAAAAATGCAATATTTCACTGTATGCACTAACCTAGTGGTAAAGACTCAAAAGACAAAAAATGCCAAGCAATGCAAAATGCCTATTTTTTTTTTGTATTTTCAATATATCAGAACTGAAAATGCATGGACTGAAAAGTAACTTGATATATAACCCTACTGTGTATAAAAAAGAGATAATTCAAGTAGGATATCAGGCAATGAAACACCCAACCCAATGTACAAGGATGATAAAAATGAAAAGATGAAGAGAAAAACTTTGCCCAAAAGTTCAACCAAAAGAGGGTTTCCTGTCATCCCACAGGCACTCAATAGGCACTACGGGGACTGAAGAAGGCTCAACAAGCATCAAATCCCACCCAGCAAACACCAGACCAAGAAAACATGTAAGGAAAAAGGGTGTACGTGATTGTTTGGGAAAACAGAGCGTTTATACTCAGCTTGCAGTGAGACAACCTGCGTGTATACATGACTGTCAGTGAAAAATGGGTGTATATGCTTTGAAACAAGTTCAGGCAAGGGAGAAAGGCTAAAAACTCAGACCCAGAGTGAACAAGAAATATCAAGCAATGATACGACAAGAACCATAATAGAAACGAGAGCAATCTAAGGAGAAAAACAATTCAAACCCTAAGAAAGAAGATTCTCCCTAGTGGAGTCGCCAATTCTGTTACGAGGAAAATCTCTCTATGGCTAGGGTAAACTACAATAGACAAGTATGACTATAGAAATCAAATCAATTCTAGCATATGCTATATAAACTGATGTGTAAGAGAGATACGAAAGAGGCCTACCTCGTCCAAATGTTTTAAGATGTCCATCGTTGAGCACTTCGACCCAAATCTTTATACCTGCAACAAGTTCTCAACAAACAAGCAAAGCAAGCATATAATGATAATATAAAAGGTTAACACATTAGATAGCATAATCCATTAATATACAAAACAAACATGCCCATGGATCATAATACATATATTTGCAAGATATCAATTGGATGGGAAAAGAGTATTTCTATTAATAAATGATCAACTGAAGTGAAAATATTACAGACTTTTGTGTCGATGTGGTTCGGAGCCAAGAAAATGAGTTCCTTCCAACTGGGCCTCCACCACTTCAATCCTCAACCAAAGGCAAGCTCATATAAGGGAGATAAAGAGGTTATCCATCAATAAGGAAAGAGCTTGGGGGATGAACACTGCGTTCAAACATAAATGACAAAGGGATGCAGACTCAATATGAAGTAAATAATTTCTCCATAGTAACTTTGCTCTCAAAGTTGAATTCTCTCACCCTTTCCGCAGCTCGGAATTGGATTCTTTATAGCCTTCAAAATGAAACTAAAGGGACGAGTCAGAACGTTTCCATTATGTGAAAGGCCAAGGATCGAAGATCTCCTATCGTGACATGGGACCCCGACATTTAATTTTTATTTTCTGGCACAAATCCCAGTGTACGCAAGTTGTAGTGGAGCAACCTGCGTATACGCTTGTTATATAGCTTGCAAGGTGCGTACAAGTGGAAAAATAATTTTTTTTTCTCTGGATTTATCAATCAGGGAAAGATAGTCTGTATGGGGGAACAAAATAAGGCCCTCTCTGGAAGATTGCATAGGGTGAGGAAAATCTTTCTCTAACAACCATGAAAGGTAATAATATTGGGTTAGTTCTGACCATGGGGGAACTAGGAGGAGATGGTATTGGTGAAGGAGATAAAATGTGAGAATTGGATGCACCAATTCCTGACAACGAGGACATGGGTTTATAGTCTGAGGAGATATAACTGGAGTATGGGTCGGCATGGGCGACCTTGTTTTGTCTAATGGAGATGAGAGCATGTCTTAAAGGGAACTCAGGTCAAAGCCCTTTTATCCTACAATACTATCTCTTTGGGGGAGGAATAGTGTTCAAAAAAGAATTTCAAAGTGTTGTGTTTTGGAGCTGGTATAAGTTTGTTGATGTTTGGTTTGAATGTTGTAGTTAAATTGTTGATGTAAAAAGAAATGTTGAAAATGAATAATTTAAAAGGAAGTGGATGAAATAACTTACTACATAAACAAGAAACCAATTCAAATGTAATCGGTGCTAACATTCCTTTTTGAATAAGAAAATAGGTGTTGCATGGAAGCAAAGAGATCCCAAATAGGTAAACTTTCTTTCAAATGAGGTAGCTAGACTTGCAATGGTAAAGCCCTATTAGCAAGGAAGTGAAGTGTCCTAAGGTGTCTTCCTTTCACTAAGGGTTTAGTATGCAAATGCAAAAATAATTCATGGTTCTGTAACAACAATGTAATAATAGCCAACGATTGTAACAAACGACAAAAAACTAAGTGTAATGGAACCAAATCAAGATCCCATCCTATATGATTCTTTTTTGGATTTTTTGAAATGCACTATAAATGAGATGCAAATTAAAGTAAGAACTAAGGAAGAGGATGCCAATTGAATGGTAAAGCTACAACCTATTTGAAACAACAAATAAAGAAACAAACTCTCAAGAAACCCCCTTGTTAAAAAGAGATAAAAAACCAGATGGGGGTTTGTTCTTCAATTCCTACGATTTAGTGGGGTTTTAAAACCAATCAATAAATTGAGAAACTAAAGGAAAATGCATAGCCTAAACAACACACATAATAAGACAACAAAGAAAAGAAAGAAGAGGTAAATTAAATGGTTTAGTGGGGTTTTAAAACCAAGCAATAAAATAAGAAACTAAAGGAAAATGCATAGCCTAAACAACACACATAATAAGACAACAAAGAAAAGAAAGCAGAGGTAAATTCAAAAAATCACGAGTGCATAAAATACCTCAAAATATGCATTGAAAAGTAGTGGGAAAAGGTCCAAATCCTGTATTTATCAGTGGCGAAAAACTTCCCAAATCCTATGTCGATCAGTGGTGGAAAAGGGTCCAAAACATGTGTTGATCAGTGGAATAAAAGAGGCCAAAATCGACATCGACCAGTGGTAGAAAAGAGGCCAAAATATGCATTGGTAAACGTTGGAAAGAGGGAAAAAAGTGAGTTGAAAAAAAGTTCCAGAGAAGAACCGTGGCTTCGACTTAGAGGGTTTCTTGAGTGAGTTTCATGCACCTGTACCTTACAAAAATGAAGAAAAAAATATATGAAGGTGAAAACCCTAAAAATATCAACAAAACCCAATAAAAAATGGTAGTAAATTTTTTTTACCACACACCCACAACCAAGGATCATGAGTAAAAATTAGATCACGAGTGGAGTCACCATTCTGTTGGTGCAAATATGCAATTCCTAGGGTTTAGTGGGGTTTTTAAGCCAATCGATAAATTCACAAACTAAAGGAAAATGAAGACCCTAAACAACACACACGAGGAAAACAAAGCACTGAAAGCAGGGGTAAATTTTAAACATGACCAGTGAGGAAAATAACTCAAAATATGCTTTGAAAAGTGGCGAAAAAAGGTGCAAATCCTGCATTGATCAGTGGCAGAAAAATTCTTAAATCCTGCATTGATCAGTGATGGAAAATCGAACAAAATATGCATTGATTGGGTGTAGAAAAGAGGACAAAATCTGCATTGACAGTGGCAGAAAAGAGGCCAAAAAATGCATTGGTAAACGTTGGAAAGAGGGAGAAAAGTGCATTGGGAAAAATTTCCAGAGAAGAACTTCGGCTTCATTTCTGAGATTTTCCTTAGTGAGTTTCATGCACCTATACCATACAAAAATGAATATAAAACTATATGAAGGTGAATAGCCTTAAAAACTCCACAAAACGAACTAAAAAAAGTAGTAAAGAATTTTTAACACACCAACAACCAACCAAGGATCGTGAGTAAAAATCAAATCCCCAGTGGAGTCACCATTTTGTTGGTGAAAATATGCAACAAGGGTGAGAAAATATATGAACTTTGTGCTTGTGTCAAAGCTACAAATAAAAGTGGGTTAAAAAACAAGAAACCCTAGTTTTCTTTTAAGAAAATGCATCATGAGTGTGGGGCTATGGGAGTAATTTCAAGGTCTGTGATGTCTGGTAGGTCTATCATGTGAGCTTGAAGCAATATATGGGGTATCTTTCTACTAGTGTTAGTAAGAAGTAATCGACATTTTACATGTCAGTTTGGGGCACTAACCTCTACTAAGATGTCGGTGAGAATAAAAATACCTAGAGGAAGAGGGCGAAGCATCTTTATTCCTCATAAGCCATGAGTCTCTACAGAGAACTAGGAGAATTTTGAAGTAGCGAAAGAATTGTCCTATCATCTCCTAGTAGGGAGAACATCTAAATACAAAATGTTCCTCGAGCTTAGGATCTAAGTAGTAAATGTTGCAAATGTTGCGATCCTGAGGAATATGGTGATTTGTCTCAATAAATGTTGATGGGAGCAAACTCTAAGTTGAGTGAGAGGGACCCTCATGCTAAAAGGTAATTGGAATTTGGTGTCCCCTGTGTGTTAGATGAGCTCATTCTTATGCTAATATACAACTTGGAGTGGTGTTGAAGTTTCAAGGAAAGTGCCTTTGTAGGCTCAAAGCATGTGGATTGAAAGAAGGCTATGCAAAACTCAGTAGAAATACCCTTGTTTATCTTTCCTTTAACAAGATCAAGAACATCCCATTAAAAGTTATGAGAGGTGGTATGCTAATGTCAAGGTCAATGAGGTGAAGCAATGTAGAGGCTCTCACATACCAACATGAATCGTTCCATTTGTCCATTTGTTTCAGTGTGTGTATCGTCATCACCACATGAAAGATCACTACCCCAATGAGTAAATTTTGCAAGATTGATAATGAAGAGGCTCTCACATACCAACATGAATCGTCCCATTTGTACATTTGTTTCAGTGTGTGTATCGTCATCACCACATGAAATATCACTAAACCAATGAATGGGGCTTTGCAAATTCTGCAAGATTGATAATGAAGAGGCTCTCACATACCAACATGAATAGTTCCATTTATTTCAATATATATCGTCATCATCACATCAAAGATCACTAAGCCAATGAGCGGGGCTTTACAAATTCTGCAAGATTGATAGCAAAAAGCATTGATTCTTGGTATGAAGATTTTTGGATCACATCCAGACAAACACTCAAATTTCCCATTCAATACACGTATGGTCAAATAGCTTCCATTTTTCTACCATTCGTGAAATGGTTGGTGGGCTAGAGCTTGATCATTACGCACCATTTTCAGTCGGGCGAAAACTGTGTCTTGAAGCACTGATGGGATAGTGGTGCAATCAATTAGCAACTCCTAATTTAAATTTAAATTTAAATCTAGTCCGATTTACATTATGTCACCAGATTTGATTTATTGATTCCGCGTAAATTCCACGTCTCTTCCTGGTCACTAAAGAATCTCAAAGCCAATCAATCGCCGCCATACTTGCAACACTTGCGCGTTCGACTAAGTTTTCGAAGAAGTTCTGTGATATTTCGTTGAAAGAGTTAAAAAGTGGAACGTTTAGAATACAGTTTTGATTTCTGTGTTCAATTAAAAAAAAATTTAAGACTTTTGTAAGAATTTCCATTCCTATCATAGTTTGAGGTAAAAAAAAAAAGTTTGAAAGTAAAACATTTAGAATACGGGTTTGATTTCTGTCCTGAATTAAAAATATTTTATTGAAATAAGAAATGGGATTCTTCCATTTAAGTTTCTCTTCTCTGCCAATACTTTGACAGATAAATATTGGAATTACTAGGCGAGCAACAACAACACATTGAGAAAAGATAATAATGGGGCACAATATTGTTATGGCATTACTTCTCTTCTTATCTTTTCTTGTTCTCTCATTACTAGGTTTGCCCGTGACAACAGAAGCTCGAATGCGTGTGGCCGTTTCTTCTTCGTCTGGTATTGATGATGATCATTATTTTCCACCACCGAAAAGATTGATCATAATCCATTCCAATGCGAACAATATTGTAATTACTTTTCTACATATATTTTAAATGTATGTTATTTTTGATAAATTGTGAAGTAAGAAATGCAGAGAGAAAGAATAGAACAGAAAACAATATATTAGAATCTATGAACAAGAGTACAATTAGAAGAGTTAATGAAGAAGATACAATGCAATGGGAAATAGCTGAGCTAAATAGGCTCAAGCAAATCAAGAATAGAAAGTACAGCTGACTAGGACAGCTGGCAGTGTACAATCAACCTGTGGAGGTTACATTATATTTAACACTCCCTCTTAAACTCAACAGTTACAAACATCAGCACTGATTATGCCTAAGTGTTGTCTCTGAAAATAAAAAAACGGACTTTCCTAGTGGCTTTAGCAAGCTGATCTCGAGAACCACATAATTGTAGTGCAATACCACCATTATTGACTAGCTTGCGTATGAAATGAAAACGAGTGTCAATGTGTTTTCTTTTCTTGTGAAACACATGATTTTTGGATAAAGCAATTGCTGAAGTATTATCACAGAATATAGGAGTTGGATCCTTTTCTGTATGTGACATATCTTTCAATATTCTTCTTAGCCACACAACTTGACAAGAAGCTGAGGTAGCAGCGACATACTCTGCCTCTGCAGAATATATTGAAACAATTGGTTGCTTCTTTGATGCCCGTGAGATTAGGTTCGTGCCCAGTTGAAAAACATGTCCAAATGAGTTTTTCCTGTCATCTAGGCTGCTTGCAAAATCACTATCTGTGTAACTAGAAAGTTGATTACTATCAGATGTAGTGTACCATAAGCCGAAATTGAGAGTTCCCGCAACATATCTCAAAATTCGTTTCGTCATTTTCCAATGAGAATCTTTGGGGGATTCCATGAATCTGGAAACAAGGTTGGCTGCATACATAATGTCAGGCCTAGTTGTTGTAAGATACAACAAACTGCCTACTAAACTTTTGTACAGGGTAGAGTCCACTGTAGGACCTTCATCATTCTTGCTCAATTTTGTGCCTAGTGGTATGGGGGTGTCTGCTGGATTGCATTCTTCCATGCGAAATCTTTTGAGGATGTCTGCTGCATACTTTTGCTGACAAGCAAAAATGTCTTTGGTTGATTGATCAACCTCAATTCCTAAAAAATATTTCATTATGCCAAGATCTTTCATCTCAAACTCAGATTAGATGGCATGTTTAAAATCTGTTAACTCAAGATTTCCCGTATAGATCATGTCATCAACATATAAACATACAATCAAAATTTTACTGTGTTGATCTGTTTTGGTGTAAAGAGTTGGCTCATTTTGGCTTCTGCTAAAACCACTTTTGATCAGATAAGTGTCAATTCTGTTGTACCAAGCTCTTGGAGCTTGTTTTAAGCCATACAAGGCTTTCTTCAACCTATATAATTTGGCTGGTTGGTCTTGGATTTCAAATCCAGGTGGTTGATCGACATAAACTTCTTCTTCTAAGTTACCATTCAAGAATGCTGACTTGACATCCATCTGGTATACTTTCCATTTGTGTTGGGCTGCTATGGCCAATAAAGTCCTTACAGTGTCTAATCTTGCTACTGGAGCAAAAGTTTCACCATAATCAGTACCAGGTTGTTGTCAGAATCCTTTGGCAACAAGTCTTGCCTTGTGTTTTTCAATTTGCCCTTTTTCATTGAGTTTAATTTTGTAAACCCACTTGAAACCAATACTGTTCTTGTGACTTGGAAAATAAAAAAGATCCCATGTCTTGTTCTTCTCAATGGAGTCAATTTCTTGGTTCATGACTTGAACCCAATGTGGCTCCTTATCTGCTTCCTTAAAAGATGTAGGTTGACATGACATTAAAGAAAAAAGATTGTGTTGTTCAAAGTCATCCAACTGCTGATGGATTTCTCTCAAACTTCGAGTTCTTTGATTTTGTGGTTCAGAGAATGATTCTCTGTTGGAAGTTGAGTTATCCTGAGAATTTCAGGTTGTCGTTGTACTTCCAATCTTGGAAGAATAGTTTGAGGTACTGGCTGTTCTGAATTTTCTGCGTTTTTAGAACTTGGCAACAATGGATTTAGACTGTCCATTTGCTGATTTTCTGAATCATTCTAGAATTGATTTTCCATAAATTTTACATCTATGCTGAGAATTAGTTTCTTGGTGATTGGATTGTAAAGCCTATAAGCTTTAGATGTTTCACTATATCCGGTGAAAATACATTTCTCACTTTTGTCATCAAGTTTCTTCCTTAATTCAGAAGGTATGTGAGCGTATGCTATGCATCCGAATGTCCTTAGATGCGCTACATTGAGCTTTGTCCCACTCCATGCTTCTTGAGGTACTTTTAGCTTTAGTTTGGTGGTTGGAGATCTATTCAAGAGATAAACTGAGTATGCTACTGCTTTAGCCCAAAACCTATTTGACAAACTTTTCTCTTTGAGAAGTGCTCTTGCCATATTCATTATTGTCCGATTTTTCCTTTCAACCACTCCATTCTGTTGTGGAGTATATCTGGCTGTTGTTCGCATGATAATGCCATGAGATTTGTACAAATTTGCAAATTCTCTGGAGTTGTATTCTCCTCCTCCATCTGACCTGAGTGCTTTGATATATTTTCCACTCTGTTTTTCAGCTTCTGCCTTGAATTCTTTGAATTTTGCAAAAGTTTCAGACTTGTGTCTGAGAAAATAGATCCATATTTTTCTGCTGAAATCATCAATAAACGTTAGAAAGTAAAAGATACCACCTATTGACTCTGTTTGCATTGATCCACATAGGTCAGTGTGAACACGTTCAAGATGTTGTTTGGCTTGATTGGAAGACTGTGGAAAACTAGTTCTCTTATGTTTTCCAAGTATGCATGACTCACATGGGGGAATTTTCTCTTTAAAGATAGGAAGACCTTTGACCATGGAGTTCTTCTGAAGAAGATTGAAACTCTGGAATGGTAGATGTCCAAATCTTGTATGCCAAACCATTGTTTCATTCAGGGTTGATGCACTTTGTGCATATGGTTGAATCAGATTTGCAGTTCTGAGGGTAAGGGGAAACATTCTATTTGGAGTCATATGGATTTCAGAAATCAATTTTCTACTGGGGTATTTGTCATATATTTTGCAAGATGCTCCCTCAAAAAGTACCTTATAGCCATGTTCAATGAGTTGTCCTACACTTAGCAAATTATGTTTCAAATATGGAACATGATAGACATTGTGTATGTTTTTCTTTACATTCTGTTTAGTAAGAGTAGGAACAGTTTCTTTCCCTTGAACTTTGACTAAATAATCGTTTCCAAGTGTAATATCAGATGAGATTGAAGAATCAATGCATGAAAGTAATTCTTTGTTACCTGTCATGTGATTGCTGCATCCACTGTCCAACAACCAGAGATCTTTAGGTTGTTCTTCAGTCTTGTGGCATGAGAGAAACATACCTCTTGAGGTGTTTCCTGTATGATTTGACACATGTGCTCTGCCTGAGAGCTGATCTGCTTGCTTCTTCCTGCATTCAGATTCATAGTGCCCATACTTCTTGCAGTAATAGCATTGTATGCTTGTTTTGTCATTTGATCTTCTCCCTCTGCCTCTTTGAGGCTGGAAATTCTGATGTTGATTTTGTTGTTGATTTCTTTGACCTTGAAAATTTTGATTCGGATATTGTTGTCTGTTACCTCCACTGGAGTGAGAGTTATTTTGATTGCTCCCTCTTCCTTGGTGACCTCTGCTTCTTCCTCTGCCTCGCCCTCTGCTGAAGGAGAATTGAGTTTTGAAAGCATTGGATATTGACTCATCTGTGAGATGTAGTCTAGTCTCATGTGTCACCAAAGAACCAATTAATTCGTTTGTGGAAAAACTTGACAGATCCTTGGATTCAAGGATTGTTGTTACAACCATTTTGAATTTCTTTGGTAAACTTCTGAGAATTTTCTCAACAATGCATTGATCAGTGATGGTTTCACCAGCCAGTCTGATCTGGTTCACGATGCCCATGACTCTGGTCATGAACTGATCCACATTTTCAGACTCTGTCATCCTTAAAGTCTCGAATTGTGTCCTCAAGGTCTGTAGTTTGACTGTTTTGACCCTGTCATTTACTTGGTAGGAAGATTTAAGGATGTCCCAGGCCTGTTTTGAAGTACCATCGCCTGTGATTTTTGAGAAAATCGAATCATCCACAGAATTTTGAATCCAAAATTTCACTTTATTTTCTTTGTTCCTCGGTGTTGCCTGAGCAATTTTCTGCGGATTTGTCATGGCAGAAAGGGCAGTTGGATCTGGTTCCACATATCCAAGATCCACTGGATCCTAGCACTCTTGTGCTTGCAAGAAGGATCTCATCCGAAGAGACCAAAACTCGTAATTCTTTCCCAGAAGAATCGAACCCTGAGTTGGTCCTAAGTTGCTAGACGACACATTTTTTTTTGAAGAAAAAAAAAAATCTCAGAAGAAAAAAAATAGAGGGAAATTTCGTATTTACCTCCGATCGTCGAAACGTCGATTACCGATGAGAGCTTATCGGCCTTGAATTGGCCTTTTTCACGGTGCAATGTGACCACACGCCTTGAGTTAAAGCGCTACGGGATTTTCCGGTTCTTTGTCTTTCAATTTGCCGAAATGCGAAAATTTGCCTTTGGACAATTCAATGGTCCAAATCTTGCTGTGATCTGACGGTCCAGATCTTATCGAGATATCACGAATTGGGACTTCGTGAGTCCTGATGACGAGCTCTTCGGACTCCTCAATTCCCCGATCTCCGATTTGCCGAAATGCGAAAATTTGCCTTTGGACAATTCAATGGTCCAGATCTTGCTGTGATCTGACGGTCCAGATCTTATCGAGATATCGCGAATCGGGACTTCGTGAATCCTGATGACGAGCTCTTCGGACTCCTCAATTCGCCGATCTCCGATTTTCCAATGGCGCTTTCCTTTTGGGACTTTCCCGATACCTTTGATCTCCGCCACGCGTCCCAACAGATGGATGGCTCAAGTTTTCTTTGGGGGTTTCCCCGTGGAGATTCCCGATCCCTCGTTTTGACGAGATGATGTCAGCTGGGCCCCAAAACGGAGCTTTCCTCCTATCGGGATTTCGGACTTCACAGTTCCGAAATGCTGGTGTTTCTTGTCCTCGGGATTCGCGAAACACCGAATCCCGATATGCTGATGGACTCTCCTCTTTCGGGACTTTTTCCGAGCCCACGGATTTACACCGCGCATCCCCTCAAGATGGACGGTCCGCGTCGTTTCGCGAGTTTCTCTACTTGCGACTCCAAAGTTTCTCTCAACATGAAAACCCCAGTTGCCTAAATGTCGACGGTTTCCTCGATGTCCGCCATGTGTCCGAATGAATGGATGGCTGTGATCTTATCGCTATTTCGTGAATCGTGATTTCGCGACTTTCGTCGTGGAGTGTATTTCGTCAACAAGACCTCCGATATCCCGAACATCGAAATGTCGATGGAGTGATGGCTTGGATCTGCTGCCACCTGTCCTCTAAGATGGACGGCTCACAATCCTCTCGGGATTTCGCGATATGTGATGTCGGGATTTCGCGTATTGGAGTTTTGGAGAGCAGTCTCCTTCGCTCGTCCAACTCACGATCCCCAATTTTGCGATGGGATAAGATCGACGACTCACGATCTATCTCGATCCAACAGTCCAGAATGACTCGTGATTTCACGATTCGCGAATTCTCATGCCAGTCTTCTGACCTTTACACCTTGCGAGTCAACGAAATTCCAAGATCTCGCCATGTGTCTCTTGATGGACGGTTCAGATGATGTCGGGATTTCGTGACTTCACAAGTCAAAATTTCTCTTGTGCACTCCAGAGGACTAAACCTCGTGCACTTTCTCGCGGATCTAACGGCTGTTGGTCCTCTACGCAAGATCTAACGGCTGAAACTCTTTCACCTTTTCCGCGCTCTCTTCGTCCCTTATGAACTGGTTTCCCACTTCGAATCCGTTCGCAGGACGAATCCTATAGCCTTAGTGGCTATTCTTTGCACCTGAGATGCGTTCTTTACTCCTGTGGAAGAAAGATTCGTGAATCTTTCAAATATTTGAAAGAAATACACAGATTCTTTAAATCTTGACGTTGTCTGCTACAATCTTCGACAGATGTGAGCGATTTCCAAAAATCTTTAAATGATTGTGCCTTCTGCAACAATCTTTCACAAATTTGAACGAATTCCGTGAAATCTTCAACATTTCTGCCTTCTTAAGATCTTCTTCATGAATTCTTTAATGATTCTTGAAAGTTGTACAAGAATCTTTAAAGTTTCTTCTTCTGCACTCTCTTCTTCCTTCTCGTGTTTCTGCTCCTTTAAACTTTCGAGCGTAGTACACTCTGCGACCTCGCGCGAGCTTCTTACGCTGATCTTTTGAGAGTATAAGCGGACAACTTCCTCGTGGAAGTTTCCTTCGAGAATCTTTCGAGAGTATGACGGACAACTCTCCAAGCCTTGTGAAAAGTCTGTGTCGAATTGCTCTCAAGATCTGTATAAGCTCTGCGCTATTTGAGGATCATGTTGCTCTCCAGCCTGTGTGAAGAGGCTTGCTGCTGAAGCTCTGATACCACATTAAATTGTGAAGCAAGAAATGCAGAGAGAAAGAATAGAACATAAAATAGTATATTAGAATATACGAATAAGAGTACAATTAGAAGAGTTAATGAAGAAGATACAATACAATGGGAAATAGCTGAGCTAAATAGGCTCAAGCAAATCAAGAATAGAAAGTACATATGGCCAGGACAGCTGGCAGTGTATAGTCAACCTGTTGAGGTTACATTATATTTAACAATTTTATGTTAAAATTGGATAATGTGATACTTTACACTCTATTTTTTTATATTCTATAAGATCAATATCACTGCCTATGATATAAACATAGTTAGGTTTTGTTTTTTTAAGACATTTAATTATTATTATCATTAATTATCATGTAATGTTATTTAGATATTTTATGTATATAAAAAGGAAACCAAGCAATAAACTGAGAAACTAAAGGAAAATGCATAGCCTAAACAACACACATAATAAGACAACAAAGAAGAGAAAGCAGAGGTAAATTCAAAAAATCACCAGTGTATAAAATACCTCAAAATATGCATTGAAAAGTAGTGGAAAAAGGTCCAAATCCTGTATTTATCAGTGGCAGAAAAATTCCCAAATCCTATGTCGATCAGTGGTGGAAAAGGGTCCAAAACATATGTTGACCAGTGGAATAAAAGAGGCCAAAATTGGCATCGACCAGTGGCAGAAAAGAGGCCAAAATATGCATTGGTAAACGTTGGAAAGAGGGAAAAAAGTGAGTTGAGAAAAAAATTCCGGAGAAGCACTGTGGCTTCGACTCAGAGGATTTCTTGAGTGAGTTTCATGCACCTGTACATTACAAAAATGAAGAAAAAAATATATGAAGGTGAAAACCCTAAAAATATCAACAAAACCCAATAAAAAATGGTAGTAAAAGTTTTTTACCACACACCCACAACCAAGGATCATGAGTAAAAATTATGTTGGTGCAAATATGCAATTCCTAGGGCTTAGTGGGGTTTTTAAGCCAATTGATAAACTCACAAACTAAAGGAAAATGAAAACCCTAAACAACACACACAAGACGAAAACAAAGCACTGAAAGTAGGGGTAAATTTTAAACATGACCAGTGAGGAAAATACCTCAAAATACACTTTGAGAAGTGGCCAAAAAAGGTGCAAATCCTGCATTGATCAGTGGCGGAAAAATTCCCAAATCCTGCGTTGATCAGTGATGGAAAATCGAACAAAATATGCATTGATTAGGTGTAGAAAAGAGGCCAAAAAATGCATTGGTCAACGTTGGAAAGAGGGAAAAAAGTGCATCGGGAAAAATTTCCAGAGAAGAACTTTGGGTTCATCTCTGAGATTTTCCTTAGTGAGTTTCATGCACCTATACCATACAAAAATGAGCATAAAACTATCTGAAGGTGAACACCCTTAAAAAAATCCACAAAACCAAATAAAAAACGGTAGTAAAGATTTTTACCACACACCAACAACCAACCAAGGATCATGGGTAAAAATGAAATCCCGAGTGGAGTCACCATTTTGTTGGTGAAAATATGCAACAAGGGTGAGCAAATATATGAACTTTGTGCTTGTGTCAAAGCTACAAATAAAAGTGGGTTAAAAAACAAGAAACCCTAGTTTTCTTTTAAGAAAATGCACCATGAGCGTGGGGCTATGGGAGTAATTCCAAGGTCTGTGATGTCTCGTAGGTCTATCATGTGAGCTTGGAAGCTAGATATGGGGCCTCTTCCTACTAGTGTTAGAGCACTGGAAGTAAAAAGTAATCAACGTTTTACATGTGAGTTTGGGGCACTAACCTCTACTAAGATGTCGGTGAGAATAAAAAATACCTAGAGGAAGAGGGCGAAGCATCTTTATTTCTCATAAGCCACGAGTCTCTACAGAAAACCAAGTGAATTCTGAAGTAGCGAAAGAATTGTCCTATCATCTCCTAGTAGGGAGAACATCTAAATACAAAATGGTCCTCGAGCTTAGGATCTAAGTAGTAAATGTTGCAAATGTTGCGATTCCGAGGAATATGGTGATTTGTCTCAATAAATGTTGATGGGGGCAAACTCTAAGTTGGGTGAGAGGGACCCTCATGCTACAAGGTAATTGGAATTTGGTGTCCCCTGTGTGTTAGATGAGTTCATTCTTATGCTAATATACAACTTGGACTGGTGTTGAAGTTTCGAAGAAAGTTCCTTTGTAGGCTCAAAGAAGGCTATGCAAAACTGAGTAGAAATACCCTTGTTTATATTTCCTTTAACAAGATCAAGAACATCCCATTAAAAGTTATGCGAGGTGGTATGCTAATGTCAAGGTCAATGAGGTGAAGCAATGTAGAGGCTCTCACATACCAACATGAATCGTTCCATTTGTCCAGTTGTTTCAGTGTGTGTATTGTCATCACCACATGAAAGATCACTAAACCAATGAGTAAATTCTGCAAGACTAATAATGAAGAGGCTCTAACATACCAACATGAATCGTTCCATTTGTACATTTGTTTCATTGTGTGTATAGTCATCACCACATGAAAGATCACTAAACCAATAAGTGGGGCTTTGCAAATTCTGCAAGATTGTTAATGAAGAGACTCTCACATACCAACATGAATAGTTCCATTTGTTTCAGTGTGTATGCTCATCACCACATCAAACACCACATCAAAGATCACTAAGCCACTGAGTGGGGCTTTGCAAATTCTGCAAGATTGATAGCAAAAAGCATTTATTCTTGGTATGAAGATTTTTGGATCACATCCGGACAAACACTCAAATTTCCCATTCAATACGCGTACGGTCAAATAGCTTCCATTTTTCTACCATTCGTGAAATGGTTGGTGGGCTAGAGCTTGATCATGACGCACCATTTTCAGTCGGGCGAAAATTGTGTCTTTAAGCGCTGATGGGATAGTAGCGCAATCAATTAGCAACTCCTAATTTAAATTTAAATCTAATCCGATTTACATTATGTCACCAGATTTGATTTATTGATTCCGCGTAAATTCCACGTCTCTTCCTGGTCACTAAAGAATCTCAAAGCCAATCAATCGCCGCCGTACTTGCAACACTTCCGCGTTAGACTAAGTTTTCGAAGAAGTTCCGTGATATTTCGTTGAAAGAGTTAAAAAGTGGAACGTTTAGAATACGGTTTTGATTTCTGTGTTCAATTAAAAAATATTTTAAGACTTTTGTAAGAATTTCGATCCATTCCTATCATAGTTTGAGGTAAAAAAAAAAAAAAAATACGTGTTTGATTTCTGTCCTGTATTAAAAATATTTTATTGAAATAAGAAATGGGATTCTTCCATTTAAGTTTCTCCTTCTCTGCCAATACTTTGACAGATAAATATTGGAATTATTAGGCGAGCAACAGCAGCACATTGAGCAAAGATAATAATGGGGCGCAATA
>ML777382.1:369706-380253 GCA_009831015.1 Picea engelmannii | reverse complement strand
AGTCTTTTGATATTTGTTTCTTTGGAAATAGATCAACCCTAACCCTCTTAATATTAATATTAAATGTCTAAATTGTAAAAGTTTTTTATACATACATTTTAAATATGTTCTTTTCAAGAGTTTAAATATTTAAAAAATAAATATGTGTATGTTGTATAGTTAATCGATCAGGGGAGTGGAAGCTTGTGTCTATTAGGATATTTAATTATTATGTAATATTGTTTATATATTTTATGGTTGTTATATTGTATCATTCTTTACAAGATTCTTTATATTCAACATATATATTTTTGTTCTTGTTTATTGAGAAATTGTGTAGTATTTTTTACATTTTTTCAAGAGATGTGACCACTTTGATGAGCTTAAAGTGTCATGTTTTCTTTGTATGTGGTCATGATGGGATGATTGATGTACAAGTGTTGGTTAGTTGGTTGCCCAAATTTCCTTAGGTGGATGATCATGTCATACTTTTTTAGTCCCATTCTTAAGGTGTTTGGTTCTATCCTTTGGTTGTGGTAATTCCCTTCAAGTCAAACATTTATGTACCCTCGGTAGGGTAGGTATACAGTCATTCCTTAGTGGATCTACTAGGACACATGATTTATAGGACCCTAACTACTCACTTATTATTTTTCTATGTAAAAAGTGATTGCACTTTGTAAGGGTTGTCACACCCATGGTTTAGCACACCTATTTTGCTCCACATGGAATCTCTCTTTCTTATCCATGTACCACACTTTGGTCATGGGCCCTTGGAGATGATTCTATACATGATTGTCCGGTTTAACAATGTCAAAGGCATTCTCATAACTCTTTAGGTATATCACATTTTTTGAGGCATTGATCACACTCTCTGAGGTAGATATGAGCTATTTACATCCACATGGACACTCTCTCCACTTTCCATGTGAAATATGTTGGAACATTCCCCTCTTTTGGCACTATTTTAAGGTTCTTTTCCTCACTAAAGAGTGACGACCCTCAGTTTTGAAACTTTATGAGAGTTATGAGGTTATTTTGAGCTAACTTGGATGATGTGGAGGTCACTTAAGTGACTTACACCTTGAGGATATGATCTTGAGGTTATGACATGGAACTCACTCATGATGATATGGATGGACCCTTGATCATCTTGTGAAGACTTGATATCCCAAATTGTAACGCCCCCTAGTTCAAGGATTCATGGTTTTAACAAATTATTTTTTTATCTAATTGACTTAGTGATTCTTTTTACAAGCCATCTAATTTATATTTCAATTTTGGTAAAGATAAATCTAATTTATGGTTCTGTTCTATTATAATAAACGATGACATCTCAAATCACCCAACACTTTTTCAATATATAGGTAGGTATTTTTAACTTTCATTCACAGGAAAATAGTAATAAGTAGTATTAGTGAAATACCTCTTGAAGAAGAAGTTTGTCCGTTTAACTTAATTGTTGATAACTTTCCTTGATAACTTGCCTAAAACTCATTCCTCCCATCCATCTAGAAACATAGCCTCTCCAGCTCCCTAGCTCCAGGAAATCAGATTTCCTGGCTCCTGAGCCCAAAATGCTAGCAACACTATATGCTATATGGTAACTAGACTTTGGTGTCCCATGGGTGCTGTATGAGCTTATCGTTATATTGGTATAAAAAAATGAATAATGTTGAATTTTCTAAGAAAGTGTCTCTTTATGTTTACACCATGTCTATCAAAGATAGTATTTGTAAATATTAGTACGAATACCCTTTTCTGTCTCACCTTTAAAAAGATTAGCAGTATCCACTTAAAATGTATTCAAGTTGGTATGTTAACATCAAGGTCCATTATGTGGAAGGCCAAGGATCGAAGATCTCCTGTCGTGACATGGAAACTCGACATTTAATTTTTATTTTCTGGCACAAATCCCAATGTACGCGAGATGTAGTGGAGCATCTTGCGTATACACTTGTTGTATAGCTTGCAAGGTGCATACAAGTGGAAAAATATTTATTTTTGTCTCTGGATTTATCAATCAGGGAAAGTAAGTCTGTATGGGGGAACACAATAAGGCCCTCTCTGCAAGATTGCATAGGGTGAGGAAGATCTTTCTCTAACAACCATGAAAGGTAATAATATTGGGTTAGTTCTGACCATGGGGGAACTAGGAGGTGATGGTATTGGTGAAGGACATAAAATGTGAGAATTGGATGCACCAATACATGACAATGAGGACATGGGTTTATACTCTGAGGAGATATAACTGGAGTATGGGTCGGCATGGGCGACCCTGTTTCGTCTAATGGAGATGAGAGCATGCCTTAAAGGGAACTTAGGTCAAATGCCTTTTATCCTAGAATACTATCTCTTTGGGGGAGGAATGGTGTTAAAAGGAGAGTTTCAAAGTGTTTTGTTTTGGAGTTGGTATAAGTTTGTTGATGTTTGGTTTGAATGTTGTAGTTAAATTGTTGATGTAAAAAGAAATGTTGAAAATGAATAATTTAAAAGGAAGTGGATGAAATAACTTACTACATAAACAAGAAACCAATTCAAACGTAATTGGTGATAACCTTCCTTTTTGAATAAGAAAATAGGTTTTGCATGCAAGCAAAGAGATCCCAAATAGGTAAACTTTCTTTCAAATGAGGTAGCTAGACTTGCAATGGTAAGGCCCTATTAGCAAGGTAGTGAAGTGTCCTAAGGCGTCTTCCTTTCACTAAGGGTTTAATATGCAAATGCAAAAATAATTTATGGTTCTGTAACAACAATGTAATAATAGCCAATGATTGTAACAAACGACAAAAAACTAAGTGTAATGGAACCAAATCAAGATCCCATCCTATATGATTCTTTTTTGGATTTTTTGAAATGCACTATAAATGAGATGCAAATTAAAGTAAGAACTAAGGAAGAGGATGCCAATTGAATGGTAAAGCTACAACCTATTTGAAACAACAAACAAAGATCCAAACTCTCAAGAAAACCCCTTGTTAAAAAGAGATAAAAAACCACATGGGGGTTTGTTCAATTCCTACAATTTAGTGGGGTTTTAAAACCAATCAATAAACTGAGAAACTAAAGGAAAATGCATAGCCTAAACAACACACATAATAAGACAGCAAAGAAAATAAAGCAGAGGTAAATTCAATGGTTTAGTAGGGTTTTAAAACCAAGCAATAAACTAAGAAACTAAAGGAAAATGCATAGCCTAAACAACACACATAATAAGACAACAAAGAAAAGAAAGAAGAGGTAAATTCAAAAAATCACCAGTGCATAAAATACCTCGAAATATGCATTGAAAAGTAGTGGGAAAAGGTCCAAATCCTATATTTATCAGTGGTGGAAAACTTATGAAATCCTATGTCGATCAGTGGTGGAAAAGGGTCCAAAACATGTGTTGATCAGTGGAATAAAAGAGGCCAAAATCAACATCGACTAGTGGCAGAAAAGAGGCCAAAATGTGCATTGGTAAACGTTGGAAAGAGGGAAAAAAGTGAGTTGAGAAAAAGTTCCAGAGAAGAACTGTGGCTTCGACTTAGAGAGTTTCTTAAGTGAGTTTCATGCACCTGTACCTTACAAAAATGAAGAAAAAAATATATGAAGGTGAAAACCTTAAAAATATCAACAAAACCCAATAAAGAATGGTAGTAAAAGTTTTTTATAACACACCCACAACCAAGGATCATGAGTAAAAATCAGATCGCGAGTGGACTCACCATTCTGTTGGTGCAAATATGCAATTCCTAGGGTTTAGTGGGGTTTTTAAGCCAATTGATAAACTCACAAACTAAAGGAAAATGAAGACCCTAAACAACACACACAAAAAGAAAACAAAGCACTGAAAGCAGGGGTAAATTTTAAACATGACCACTGAGGAAAATACCTCAAAATACGCTTTGAAAGTGGCAAAAAAAGGTGCAAATCCTGCATTGATCAGTGGTAGAAAAATTCCCAAATCCTGCATTGGTCAGTGATGGAAAATCGAACAAAATATGCATTGACTAGGTGTAGAAAAGAGGCCAAAATCTGCATTGACAGTGGTAGAAAAGAGGCCAAAAAATGCACTGGTCAACGTTGGAAAGAGGGAAAAAAGGTGCATTGGGAAAAATTTCTAGAGAAGAACTTCGACTTCATCTCTGAGATTTTCCTTAGTGAGTTTCACGCAGCTATACCATACATAAATGAATAGAAAACTATATGAAGGTGAACACCCTTAAAAACTCCACAAAACCAAATAAAATACGGTAGTAAAGAATTTTTACCACACACCAACAACCAACCAAGCATCGTGAGTAAAAATCAAATCCTCAGTGGAGTCACCATTTGGTTGGTGAGAATATGCAACAAGGGTGAGAAAATATATGAACTTTGTGCTTGTGTCAAAGCTACAAATAAAACTGGGTTAAAAAACAAGAAACCCTAGTTTTCTTTTAAGAAAACGCATCATGAGCGTGGGGCTATGCGAGTAATTCCAAGGTCTGTGATATTTCGTAGGTCTATCATGTGAGCTTGGAAGCTGGATATGGGGCCTCTTCCTAGTAGAGTTAGAGCACTGGAAGTAAGAAGTAATCAGCATGTCAGTTTGGGGCACTAACCTCTACTAAGATGTAGGTGAGAATAAAAAATACCTAGAGGAAGAGGGTGAAGCATCTTTATTCCTCATAAGCCATGAGTCTCTACAGAGAACCAGGTGAATTATGAAGTAGTGACAGAATTTTTCTACCATCTCCTAGTAGGGAGAACATCTAAATACAAAATGGTCCTCGAGCTTAGGATCTAAGTAGTAAATGTTGCAAATGTTGCGATCCCAAGGAATATGGTGATTTGTCTCAATAAATGTTTGAGACGAACAAAGTTCTCTCACACAAGAATTATCCAAAATATTTGGAATATAGTAACCAAATCCATATGGACAAATATATATGTAATAAGAATGAATAATAAGATAGATATAATGAGATGATGAGATGATTACAATTGAGAATGAGGGCATGCTTATATACCCACGCAGGGGTGCCCTTTACCAATAGTCATGTCCTTTGAGACATGACCTTTCATTATTAATAATTATTATTTATTAACTATAATTATGTTATGAATATCTATTTATGTATATTTTATGTTCATAACAATGTTAATGAGAGCAAACTCTAAGTTGGGTGAGAGGGACCCTCATGCTACAAGGTAATTGGAATTTTGTGTCCCCCGTGTGTTAGACGAGCTCATTCTTATGCTAATATACAACTTGGAGTGGTGTTGAAGTTTCGAAAAAAGTGCCTTTGTAGGCTCAAAGGATGTGGATTGAAAGAAGGCTATGCAAAACTCAGTAGAAATACCCTTGTTTATCTTCATTTAACAAGGTCAAGAACATCCCATTAAAAGTTATGTGAGGTGGTATGCTAATGTCAAGGTCAGTGAGGTGAAGCAATGTAGAGGCTCTCACATACCAACATGAATCGTTCCATTTGTCCATTTGTTTCAGTGTGTGTATGGTCATCACCACATGAAAGATCACTAAACCAATGAGTAAATTCTGCAAGATTGATAATGAAGAGACTCTCACATACCAACATGAATCGCTCCATTTGTACATTTGTTTCAATGTGTGTATCGTCATCACCACATGAAAAATCACTAAACCAATGAGTGGGGCTTTGCAAATTCTGCAAGATTGATAATAAAGAGGCTCTCACATACCAACATGAATAGTTCCATTTATTTCAATATGTATTGTCATCACCACATCAAAGATCACTAAGCCAATGAGTGGGGATTTGCAAATTCTGCAAGATTGATAGCAAAAAGCATTGATTCTTGGTATGAAGATTTTTGGATCACATCCGGACAAACACTCAAATTTCCCATTCAATACACGTACGGTCAAATAGCTTCCATTTTTCTACCATTCGTGAAATGGTTGGTGGGCTAGAGCTTGATCATGACGCACCATTTTTATTCGGGTGAAAACTGTGTCTTTAAGCACTGATGGGATAGTGGCGCAATCAATTAGCAACTCCTAATTTAAATTTAGATCTAGTCTGATTTACATCATGTCACCAGATTTGAATTATTGATTTTGTGTAAATTCCACGTCTCTTCCTGGTTACTAAAGAATCTCCTCGACAATACCTTTCCAACGAGCTATCACACGCCTAAAACGGAGATCGGATGCAAAAGTTACGACCCCGAGAAGTTGATGTACTCACTTACCCAAACGGGCCCACATGACTTTTGGTGCTTCATTTCCTAGGGTTAGGTTTTTGGATGTTTAGGACTTTTGGCATTCCCATCCATTGTAAAAAGGCCTTCCGAGCCTCATTGTAATCATCTTCTTGCGAATGCGAGTAGCCGTCACATCTCTTCTTAGAGATAAGCTGCCACCATTCTAGCGAGTCTTTCACTTTGTATTTTTATAGTCTCTGTGCATTTCTTTCATTAATAGAAATCATGTATTACTGTATATCTGTGTTTATGGTTGCATCTCGAATACATTTATGTTATATTATTGAATATTTGTGATATCTCTGTGCATTTCTTTATTATATCTCCTATCTCATTCTGTGCCGAAAATAATCTGGATCACTGAAAGCAGTGGTAAATTTTAAACATGACCAGTGAGGAAAATACCTCAAAATATGCTTTGAAAAGTGGAAAAAAAAGGTGAAAATCCTGCATTGATCAGTGGCGGAAAAAATCCCAAATCCTACATTGATGAGTGATGGAAAATCGAACAAAATATGCATTGATTAGGTGTAGAAAAGAGGGCAAAATCTGCATTGACAGTGGCAGAAAAGAGGCCAAAAAATGCATTGGTCAACGTTGGAAAGAGGGAAAAAAGTGCATTGGGAAAAATTTCCAAAGAAGAACTTCGGCTTCATCTTTGAGATTTTCCTTAGTGAGTTTCATGCAGCTATACCATATAAAAATGAATAGAAAACTATATGAAGGTGAACACCCTTAAAAACTCCACAAAACCAAATAAAAAATGGTAGTAAAGAATTTTTACCACACACCAACAACCAACCAAGCATCGTGAGTAAAAATCAAATCCCCAGTGGAGTCACCATTTTGTTGGTGAGAATATGCAACAAGGGTGAGAAAATATATGAACTTTGTGCTTGTGTCAAAGCTACAAATAAAAGTGGGTTAAAAAACAAGAAACCCTAGTTTTCTTTTAAGAAAATGCATCATGAGCATGGGGCTATGTGAGTAATTCCAAGGTCTGTGATATCTCGTAGGTCTATCATGTGAGCTTGGAAGCTAGATATGGGGCCTCTTCCTACTAGTGTTAGAGCACTGGAAGTAAGAAGTAATCAATGTTTTACATGTCAGTTTGGGGCACTAACCTCTACTAAGATGTAGGTGAGAATAAAAAATACCTAGAGGAAGAGGGCGAAGCATCTTTATTCCTCATAAGCCGTGAGTCTCTACAGAGAACCAGGTGAATTCTGAAGTAGCGAAATAATTGTCCTATCATCTCCTAGTAGGGAGAACATCTAAATACAAAATGGTCCTCGAGCTTAGGATCTAAGTAGTAAATGTTGCAAATGTTGCGATCCCGAGGAATATGGTGATTTGTCTCAATAAATGTTGATGAGAGCAAACTCTAAGTTGGGTGAGAGGGACCCTCATGCTACAATGTAATTGGAATTTGGTGTCCCCCATGTTTTAGATGAGCTCATTCTTATGCTAATATACAACTTGGAGTGGTGTTGAAGTTTCCAAAAAAGTGCCTTTGTAGGCTCAAAGCATGTGGATTGAAAGAAGGCTATGCAAAACTCAGTAGAAATACCCTTGTTTATCTTTCCTTTAACAAGATCAAGAACATCCCATTAAAAGTTATGCGAGGTGGTATGCTAATGTCAAGGTCAATGACGTGAAGCAATGTAGAGGCTCTCACATACCAACATGAATCGTTCCATTTGTCCATTTGTTTCAGTGTGTGTATGGTCATCACCACATGAAATATCACTAAACCAATGAGTAAATTCTGCAAGATTGATAATGAAGAGGCTCTCACATACCAACATGAATCGTTCCATTTGTACATTTATTTCAATGTGTGTATCGTCGTCACCAGATGAAAGTTCACTAAACCAATGAGTGGGGCTTTGCAAATTCTGCAAGATTGATAATGAAGAGACTCTCACATACCAACATGAATAGTTCCATTTGTTTCAGTGTGTATGGTCATCACCACATCAAAGATCACTAAGCCAACGAGTGAGGCTTTGCAAATTCTGCAAGATTGATAGCAAAAAGCATTGATTCTTGGTATGAAGATTTTTGGATCACATCCGGACAAACACTCAAATTTTCCATTATGTCACCAGGTTTGATTTATTGATTCCGCGTAAATTCCACGTCTCTTCTAGGTCACTAAAGAATCTCAAAGCCAATCAGTCGCCGCCGTACTTGCAACACTTCCGCGTTCGACTAAATTTTCGAAGAAGTTCCGTGATATTTCGTTGAAAGAGTTAAAAAGTGGAATGTTTAGAATACGGTTTTGATTTCTGTGTTCAATTAAAAAATATTTTAAGGCTTTTGTAAGAATTTCCATCCATTCCTATCATAGTTTGAGGTAAAAAAAAATAAAAAATAAAAGTTAAAAGTAAAACATTTAGAATACGGGTTTGATTTCTGTAAAAATTATGTTGGTGCAAATATGCAATTCCTAGGGTTTAGTGGGGTTTTTAAGCGAATCAATAAACTCACAAACTAAAGGAAAATGAAAACCCTAAACAACACACACAAGAAGAGAACAAAGCACTGAAAGCAAGGGTAAATTTTAAACATGACCAGTGAGGAAAATACCTCAAAATACGTTTTGAGAAGTGGCGAAAAAAGGTGCAAATCCTGCATTGATCAGTGGCGGAAAAATTCCCAAATCCTGCGTTGATCAGTGATGGAAAATCGAACAAAATATGCATTGATTAGCTGTAGAAAAGAGGCCAAAATCTGCATTGACAGTGGCAGAAAAGAGGCCAAAAAACGCATTGGTCAACGTTGGAAAGAGCGAAAAAAGTGCATTGGGAAAAATTTCTAGAGAAGAACTTCGGCTTCATTTCTGAGATTTTCCTTAGTGAGTTTCATAAACCTATACCATACAAAAATGAACATAAAACTATATGAAGGTGAACACCCTTAAAAACTCCACAAAACCAAATAAAAAACGGTAGTAATGAATTTTTACCACACACCAACAACCAACCAAGGATCGTGACTAAAAATCAAATCCCTAGTGAAGTCACCATTTTGTTGGTGAAAATATGCAACTAGGGTGAGCAAATATATGAATTTTATGCTTGTGCCAAATGTACAAATAAAAGTGGGTTAAAAAACAAGAAACTCTAGTATTTTTTTAAGAAAATGCATCATGAGCGTGGGGCTATGGGAGTAATTCCAAGGTCTGTGATGTCTCGTAGGTCTATCATGTGAGCTTGGAAGCTAGATATGGGGTCTCTTCCTACTAGTGTTAGAGCACTGGAAGTAAGAAGTAATCAATGTTTTACATGTTAGTTTGGGGCACTAACTTCTACTAAGGTGTCGGTGAGAATAAAAAATACCTAGAGGAAGAGGGTGAAGCATCTTTATTCCTCATAAGCCATGAGTCTCTACAGAGAACCAGGTGAATTCTGAAGTAGCGAAAGAATTTTCCTATCATCTCCTAGTAGGGAGAACATCTAAATACAAAATGGTCCTCGAGCATAGGATCTAAGTAGTAAATGTTGCAAATGTTGTGATCCCGAGGAATATGGTGATTTGTCTCAATAAATGTTGATGAGAGCAAACTCTAAGTTGGGTGAGAGGGACCCTCATGCTACAGGGTAATTGGAATTCGGTGTCCCCTGTGTGTTAGATGAGCTCATTTTTATGCTAATATACAACTTGGAGTGGTGTTGAAGTTTCGAAGAAAGTGCCTTTGTAGGCTCAAAGCATGTGGATTGAAAGAAGGCTATGCAAAACTCAGTAGAAATACCCTTGTTTATCTTTCCTTTAACAAGATCAAGAACATCCCATTAAAAGTTATGCGAGGTGGTATGCTAATGTCAAGGTCAATGACGTGAAGCAATGTAGAGGCTCTCACATACCAACATGAATCGTTCCATTTGTCCATTTGTTTCAGTGTGTGTATGGTCATCACCACATGAAAGATCACTAAACCAATGAGTAAATTCTGCAAGATTGATAATGAAGAGGCTCTCACATACCAACATGAATAGTTCCATTTGTACATTTGTTTCAGTGTGTATCGTCATCACCACATGAAAGATCACTAAACCAATGAATGGGGCTTTGCAAATTCTGCAAGATTGATAATAAAGAGGCTCTCACATACCAACATGAATAGTTCCATTTATTTCAATATGTATTGTCATCACCACATCAATGATCACTAAGCCAATGAGTGGGGCTTTGTAAATTCTGCAAGATTGTGTTAAGGTCCTAACCCGCACATAGATAGATCAATGTATTCGGATGTAATAAAGGTCAATATTAATAAGACCTTTCAATAAAATAGAATAAGGCGGATGTAAGAAGACCTAATAGAAGCTTCCGCTTCTAGAAGGATCTTC
>ML777382.1:336940-363196 GCA_009831015.1 Picea engelmannii | reverse complement strand
TTTTCTTCTTCGTCTGATATTGATGATGATCATTATTTTCCACCACCGACAGGTTTGATCATATTCCATTCCAACGCGAAATCATATTAGTTTTCTTTCTGCTAAATGTCTTTCTAGATCTTCCATATTGATTTTTGATATGATCTGTTTACTTGCAGATCTCTTTCTAGATCTCCCATATGGATTTTTGATATGAGTTGTTTACTTGCAGAAGAGAGATCAAGGGCAGGTTTGGAGAGAACAGTAAGACCCCTGAGGCGTCCATTACATGTCCCGTCGCCGGAAGGCCTTCAACCTAACCCCGTAGCTCCCGCCCCGCCCCGTCCCGTCCCGTACCGTAGCAGGAAGGCACACCTCCGCCGCTTCCACTGATAGAAATATAGGCCAGGAGTCTTCAAATATGTTTATGGATCCGGGAACGTTGGTTTATGTAGGAGGTTTAGAACTTTCCATAATAAAAATAGATACCCATGCGTATGATGGCTTTCAAGTTCGATGTTTTTCTTTCCAGTTCCACGTTAAAAGATAGACTTTCAAGTTCCAGGTTTATGTATGAGGTTTAGAACTTTCCAAAATAAAAAAAAATAGACTTTCAAGTTCCAGGTTATCCATGTGTATGATGGCTTTCAAGTTCAATGTTTTTCTTTCAATGTGTATAATAACTTTCAAGTTCCACGTTAAAAGAAAAATGACATCGAAGTTTCTATGTATTTGTTTTCTTTGGAAAGGGTTTCGGGTAAAAGATAAATGGCATCTAAGTCTTTTGATATTTGTTTCTTTGGAAATAGATCAACCCTAACCTTCTTAATATTAATATTAAATGTCTAAATTGTAAAAGTTTTTTATAGATACATTTTAAATATGTTCTTTTCAAGAGTTTAAATATTTAAAAAATAAATATGTGTATGCTGTATAGTTAATCGCTTAGGGGAGTGGAAGGTTGTGTCTATTAGGATATTAGGATATTTAATTATTATGTAATATTGTTTATATATTTTATGGTTGTTATATTGTATCATTTTTTACAAGATTCTTTATATTCAACATATATATTTTTGTTCTTGTTTATTGAGAATTTGTGTAGTATTTTTCACATTTTTTCAAGAGATGTGACCACTTTGATGAGTTCAAAGTGTCATGTTTTCTTTGTATGTGGTCATGATGGGATGATTGATGTACAAGTGTTGGTTAGTTGGTTGCCCAAATTTCTTTAGGTGGATGATCATGTCATACTCTTTTAGTCCCATTCTTAAGGTGTTTGGTTCCATTGTTGTGGTCGACTATCCTTTGGTTGTGGTAATTCCCTCCAAGTCGAACATTTATGTACCCTCGGTAGGTATACGGTCATTCCTCGATGGATCTACTAGGAAACATGATTTATAGGGCCCTGACTACTCACTTATTATTTTTCTATGTAAAAAGTGATTGCACTTTGTAAGGGTTGTCACACCCATGGTTTAGCACACCTATTTTTCTCCAGATGGAATCTCTCTTTCTTATCCATGTACCACACTTTGGTCACGGGCCCTTGGAGATGATTCTATACATGATTGTCCGGTTTAGCAATGTCAAACGCATTCTCACAACTCTTTAGGTATATCACATTTTTTGAGGCATTGATTATACTCTCTGAGGTAGATACGATCTATTTACGTCTACATGGACACTCTCTCCACTTTCCATGTGAAATATGTTGGAACATTCCCCTCTTTTGGCACTATTTTAAGGTTCTTTTCCTCACTAAAGAGTGTTGACCCTCAGTTTTGAAACTTTATGAGAGTTGTGAGGTTATTTTGAGCTAACTTGGATGATGTGGAGGTCACTTAAGTGACTTACACCTTGAGGATATGATCTTGACGATATGACATGGCACTCACTCATGATGATATGGATGGACCCTTGATCATCTTGTGAAGACTTGATATCCCAAATTCTAACTCCCCCTAATTCAAGGATTCATGGTTTTAACAATTATTTTTTTTATCTAATTGACTTAGTGATTCTTTTTACATGTCATCTAATTTATATTTCAATTTTCATAAAGATAAATCTAATTTATGGTTCTGTTCTAGTATGATTAACAGTGACATCTCAAATCACTTAACACTTTTTCAAGATATAGGTAGGTATTTTTAACTTTCATTCATAGAAATATAGTAATAAGTAGTATTAGTGAAATACCTTTTGAAGAAGAAGTTTATCCGTTTAACTTGATTATTCATAACTTTCCTTGATAACTTGCCTAAAACTCATTCCTCCCATCCATCTAGGAACATAGCCTCTCCATTTCCCTAGCTCTAGGAAATTGGATTTCCAGGCCCCTTAGCCCAAAATGCTAGCAACACTAGTCCACTAGTAAGCCCACCACAAATTTCCAACAATTTTCCTCCTCTGATTTCTCTTCACCTCTCCCAATCAAATCCCCCTCCTCCAATGCCCAACTCCCCTTCATTATCCCTCCATCCAGTGACTCATCCCCCTCATCAATTTTCCAACTTCCCTTATCCCTTCTCATAAGTTCCATACCTACCCCTAAAACAATAAAATATTCAATTCATTATTTGTTGCATTACTTAATTCTAAGAAAACGTATAAAATCCAATTAGCTCAATAATTAATTGACTTAGATAAATTAATTATTTAGTTAGTTAATTAACTTTTAATACATTAATGCATTAATTCAACATAATTAATTTTAACCATTAATTAATCTTACTGGGTGTTACCTACACCCACCCTTCAAGAAACTTCGTCCTGAAGTTATAGTAACTTACAATACAAGGATAGTAATAACACGATTCATACATCTAGATCAGATAAAAACTTCATTAATTTAAACATTCATAAATACTAGTGTACATACAAAACTCGTGCATGTACTAATGGAAATATTTAACACATCTAATGCAATTCTTGTATGCTTCCAATCCAATTATTAAAGGAATTAACTTCATAAAGAATAAATCAACCTTTTACAATATTTACAGAATCCTTCAATTATAATAATTTAACATAAGAAACATTTACCTAGACAATTGTAATTTAGTTAAACATAATTTTTTTTTGAGCAAAAAGAAAATCGGACACTTATGCTATAAGATTAAAAACCCACACACTCTCAACTACTTTTAATCATCCTACCTTCCTAACGTACTTTGATCTTCCATCCCTATCCTTCCTCTGCTAGACTATCCTAGAGCATCAACTATATTGGCCTAACTCCAAATAAAACACGTAAGTAGAAGTGTCAACTAGCTTGACCAAGCTTTCCCAATAGTCGACTAGTAGTCATCGTCACACATCTAGGGGAGCGTGATCTAACACCGTGCTCCCATGATTCCAGTTTTTAGAGGATACACAGTGAGAAATTCCTCCACCATTCCTGATAGAACTAGGTTCAACACCCTATCATGGACCATACAATGGCACTATATTGCTAGGATTTTGTCATCATATATCCAGTTTCAGGTAGTCTCGGTACATGAAAACAAATTAAAAAAAAAAAAAATCTTACTGGATGTTACATTAATGGAGGATATTTCCACTGTTTGATGGTTTATTTGTAGTTTTGGAGAGGTCCTTCCCTCCTTTAGAGGTGAACGTTGGAGCTAGGATGACCAAGGATTATTCCTTACCATATTTTGAGGTCTCCCAAATGTATTTGTATGGAACGTTTCACCCAAAGGCCAAATCATCCCTCCTAAAAGGTTGACGTCACCTCTTTATGAGGGTTTTATGCATGTAAAGCATCATTTCATTGTATTTTGACTTAGTCTCCAAGTTATGTGTATGAAAAGTCACTTTATTTTATTTCGTTGACATAGATTTAGGGAATAAAGAATGGGAAGGAGTTGTGAGCCTCATCTATAAATAAATTCTCTCTTCTCATTCCAAGTGTTTGTGAGTTGTTAGAGATCATTTGAAGACAACAATAGAAGATCTTTTACTTGGTGTTTTTGGTGTCAATTCTTGGAGCTCTTTCTTTCTTGGTTTATTCTTCTTGGTATCTCAAAAACTATTGTGAATATATAATTTTCTGTACTAAAGCTAGCAAGATCGATCCATTGAGGATTTTCAAAACTACTTGGAAGGATAATGTATAGGGTTTGCATCTCTTCCATCTTCATTAAAACTATTTGGTAAGTTCTTATCTCTTGTCGTAATTAGTTTTATACTCCTTGGAAAGGATTTGAACTATTCTTTATGGTATTTTAATGATCTTGTTGATGAATGTTATTCCCATGAGGAAACCCTTGTTGTAGGGTCTTGGTTTTCATGTTTTGTCTTGATTAGATAGGGTAATACTAGCCTCGATGCACTATTCTCCCACTCTAATCCATAAACATTGAATAACTAATTCTTAGAGGTGCATACTTCTTGACTCCATAAGGCCTAAGTGGAGAGAAGGCAGTAATATTAACTCCCAACAACCAACCACAAAACCCCTAAAAAATCAAATCATTTTAGGCCATATAAAATGAAAAAATACAAAAAAATATAAAATATACACCATTAAAAATATTTATTTCATTTTCTAATGAAAAATTAACAATTTATTTTCATTTTCTAGACAATTTTGTCCAAAGGTTTATGGTAAATTCTTGACTTTTAACCCTAATACGGAAACATAGCCTGGACATTTGTGCTTAAATGTTTTATCCAAGATTTTTTGGGATGATTTAAGAGGCTTATAAATTCTATCAATTAAATTGCAACAACGAAAATAAGAATTGGTGAAACCTTAAAGCTAGGCTTTAACCCAAAAAGGTGGATTCTAACTCTACCCTAGATTATATTTCACTTGTACATTGTTTATAAAGGATATATAACACATTATAATGCTGAAATTTGTCTCCTAATTGATTTATAATTGGTATTTCACATTTTGGATATTTTCGTGAAATCATAGGGGGATTCACCACCTGTCTTTGCACGTTTGAGATAATTGCATGGTTATTATTAATTTTTTTACTTGCAATAATTCATTATTGGGTTGTTTACATAGTTTATTCATTTTACAAACAAAATTACCCAAGTATATTCATTACAAGTGTTTTTAGACACCCTTGGTGTGCTTTTCCTCACTCAAAATCTGCATTTTCTGTGTTATTTATCATATATCAGATTTTGGAACTTGAGGACAATATTAAGATGGTACAATTTGCGGCATATAATCAAGAGGTAAATCAAGTATATATATTTTTTCTTTCTTTTATATGATTAGATCTCAATCTTATGTGGTATAGGGTACAAAGGTTTGTGCTTATCCCCATTAGCACCTATACAAAGGTTTCTAGTTCGGGAAGTAACACCTATAATTATTTCACTTAATTCTTTTTCCTTGTTGTCATGATTGAAAAGACTAAAAGGTATGCTCTTTGAAGTGCTAAACAAAACTGTCACACTGTTAAAACAACATCCCATTCAAATTTGTCTTTTCTATAAAATTTTACGGTATGATATTTTATTAGTAATTCTTTAATTTAATTTTTTAGTATACCATTGGAATGAGTTGGTTTTTGACACTTTGACTATAGATAAACATACACCTTTTGTTTTCAACTTTAATTGCATCTATGATAGTTCCTCTATCTATGTTTTGGACTTTAACCTTAGGAAAGTTGTATATTTCAACTAGATCTACATTGATTAGTGTTTCTTTGTTGTCAAGTTGTTCTAGAATTTTCTATTGTGTATTATTCTCATTCTTTAAGTAAGGTCATGTAACATGGTAATCCCTTTCTATGGTTTTGGTCTACTATCAGTCCCCTAATGTTTTTTTCTCCCCCCCTTTTGTTATTGTTTTGAATGGTTATATGTGAAGAAGTTAGGATCAACATCCCATGCTTTCTTAAAGTGTTTGCTAACATATGTTCTTCACCAATGTCTCATTCTTGAGTGAAATTCTACTTTCCATATGCATCCATTAAAGTTCCATTCTTTTGTGGAGTCCTTGTTGAGGTGTTTTCTTTTCCCACTCGCTCTTTTTAAGTGCTTGAATATTATTCCCTATACTTAAGTTATTTTTCCATGGAATAAGAAAGATAAAGTGTCTTGACTTCTCAAAAAAATAAATTGAGCAACCTTTATTTGTTAGAGTCACATTTTATTGTAGTTTGGAGTAATAAGTGGATACATTTAATTTTTGAGTAATTTTTTTTAATGATTTATTGTTTCATTTTGGTTCATTTATTTTTTCAAAATTTCAAAATTCTAATTCATCATAGAATGGACCAAAATGAATCATAATATACAAATTTCATATAACTTCTAGATATAAATATAAGGTATGGAGTTTTGATATAAAATCCTATCAAATTTGAGCCAAATTTTTTATTGGAGAGGAGTGGGTTTTTTCCATTGATTAACTTATTTCATTTTAATTAAATTTAAGTAAGATGTTATTTTCCAATAAAAGCCACACTTGTAGCATGGCACTACAAAGATTATAATATGTAAAAATGACAAGAGGAAAGTGAAAACACATCCCAATGAATATCGAAAATAAAGAAAAAGAACCTAAAAGAATGAAAAATAAAAAATAACTTGAAGTATTAGTGTAATGAGATGGGGAACAAAGAAGAGTCTCAAGAAGAAGGAGGTTCCCTTGGTGAGACTTGTTGTTATAGAGAAGCGCTTCTAAAATTCAAGGCCAAAAATACATGTATGATGAGTGTGAGGATATGTGAATCATTCGGTCTACAACGCTTCACATGTCTATCATGTGAGCTTGGAAGATGGCTATGGGGCCTCTTTCTACTAGTTTTAGAGCATTGAATGTGATAGGTAATTAACTTATTGGATGTTATTTTTGGGCATTGACCTCTAGTAACAAAATTGAACATCCTTGGATGAATATGGCTAAGTATCTCTGGTCTTGATAAGCCATGAGTCTCTAGAGAGAAGAAAGTGAATCTATGAAGAGATGAAAGAAATATCCTCTAATATTGTAGTAGGGAGAGAATCTGAATACAAAATGGTCCTCAGTCTTAGGCTCCAAGGAGAATATTTCTAAATGTTTTGATCTTGAGGAATATGGTGATCTGTCTCAAGGAAATGTTGGTGGAAACAAACTATGATCAGGGGGAGAGGGACACTCATGCTATAAGGTACCTAGACTTTGTTGTCCCATGGGTGATATATGAGCTTATCCTTATATTGGTATAAAAAGATGAATAATGTTGAATTTTCTAAGAAAGTGTCTCTTTATGTTTACACCATGTCTATCAAAGATAGTATTTGTAAATATTAGTATGAATACCCTTTTCTATCTCACCTTTAAAAAGATTAGGATTATCCACTTAAAATGTATTCAAGGTGGTATGTTAACATCAAGGTCAATGAGGTGAAACAATGAATGTGATCTCAAAGCAATGATATAAAACATACGTGGAAATAAAACACACAAGATACACAATGCAATAGAGACACATATATATGTGGTTCACCCAATATGGGCTACACCCAACAGATAAACTTATAGTCCGTCCTTTATTATTTTCCAACAAATGAACCGATACAACCTACAACACACCCATTGTAACTTCCTCTTCTTTTTTCATAGTATCTTCTTCATTGCCTCTTCATAAATTTTTGGTTCACCATAATCACTTAAAAATAAATAACACAATGAAGGAGAGTATCGTTCATGGGGTCTACTTAACCTAATAGATATTCTAACCACACTTGTAGGATTTTTAGGTATCTATTGCTCCTTTTTTTGTGCATTTTTATTTTATGGTACCTTTGTAATTTCATTTTCCTTGACTTCATTGATAATTGTGTATTATGTGTTTTCATTTTCATGTTTCTTTCCCTACAATTAATCATTGTACATGGAATTTTCATTGAATACCACATCTCTAATACTAATGATTTTGTGTTTTTCATAATCCCATAAGTGATAACCAAAATCATTAACATCATATCTAATAACAATATACTTCTTGGTTTTTTCCTCAAGTTTTTTCTATTTTCTTTATCAATATGGACAAATGCTTCACAACCAAAATTCTTCATAAATGAGTAGTTTATGTTTTTACTTGTCCATTCCTCCGATGGAATGCCACAATCCACGAAGATTGAAGGCTCTTTCTTTATTATGTAAGGAACAATATCTACAACATCTTCCCAAAACTGTAAGGGAAACCCTTCATGCAATCTCATACTCCTTGTATGATCCATGATTGTCCTGTTCATCCTTTCTAACACACCATTTTCTTGTTGTGTTCCTAGAACTATATTCTCTCTATGAATCCCATGGTATGAACAATAATTATCAAAATATTTACTGAAGTATTCACCTACATTATCTGATATTAGACACTTCAACCATTTTCTTTTCTCATTCTCAACCAAAACTTTCCATTTCTTAAATGTGACATCCCAAAAGATAAAATATTTAGAAATTCAAGTTGGCTGGAAATTCATTTCCGTTTTTAGTAAATTTGAATTTGGAATTTTTTTTCCATTTATGGCAATTCCGAATTTCGAATTTAATATTGTAATTAGTTCTTATGACTGTTGGGCAAAGATCTGATTTGACTCAGCTAACTATTTTGACTATGACACTTGTATCGAAATAAAATATTTTATATTGATTGCAGGAAGATAAATGGAACATCCATGTTAAAAATTAGCTGACTATGACTCCATGAGTGGGGAACATGTTGGAACTACCCCTAGGCTAATTGTTACAAACATAAAATCAGTGATTTGGTCATTGGCAGCCCCTGAAAATCAGGGATTTAGAAAGATGTGAAAATTCCCAAGGGAGGGAAAAGACCTAAGAAAATTGATAAATAGCATGTGTGAGGAGGTAGGACGCTACGAAGTATGTTGGGAAGAGAGTCTATTTTTTTTCCTTATTGTTATGAACACTACTGAGTGAGTGTAAGGCAAGAGGAATTTGTTGGAATCGGAAGACATTTTTGAGGAGAAGGTTCTCCAAGTTTGCCCTCATGGATTCATGGTCAGACTAGGGGGTGAATTCGGCAAGTGATTTTGGCTGCCTATTCTATGGTCGGGAGGAACGTGGTTGTTCCCTTTGTTCTCCTGTGAACTGAATTCATATACATTTATCCACTCCTTCTCTATTTTTTAATGATCATTTATACTGATGATTTGTATATGTTAGTTCTGTATCGAAGTAATTTCTATGGATAAAATCTGTGTGTAATTTTTCATGAACAATAAAATGATGAACTGTAGTTTCTTAGTAGGGTTATCTATCTTAAGGACAATGCTAACATTGTGATGAATGGACTGATAGAATGACCAAGGATCTCATCCATGAAAAATGTATAATGGTAAGAACAAACTGTTTTATGGTACACGGTATATAGGACATAACAAGATTTAAAAAAATAAGTAAATGATTGATAGAATACAACAGTATAAATCTGGACTAACAGATTTACGTTGGGCGAGACTATTGAATCGTCCTTACAAGTTTATATGTAGGCTTCGATCGAAGACTATAACCACATCTTGGTTAAATATGTAACTTTTAGTGAAACTTTATCTATTCGCTACTAAAACTTCTGAACTGTATACTATACTTAAATCGGAAGATTAAATTCTTGTACAGTATGTGGTTTATGAACATGTCCCCATAATTGTTTCTTTTCGAAAGAAATCGAGACCTATATATAGATACACCTATATGTTATACACACAATCACTGGACGATGGAAACCTTCTGCTAGTTTTAAAACAATGCAGACATATATATATATATATATATATATATATATATATTATATGTAAAACACTGTAATAATTATATGCCTACTCCTATATACAGCTTTATCCCTTTGAGGTCGGGACGAACTGTCCACGAAAATTTAGGGAAACATTTATAACATCTCTGTGCCTACAAAATCATGGTTCAAGAGTAAGAACGAAAAGTATAGTATAATCGGTACAGTTTTAATGTATAACTTTAATAACCAGTATTACAACTGGAACACCCTTAGCATACACAACCCTCCGAGAACAAAACAAATGATATCGGAAGGTCAAATTTACTTGCTATCATTTAAAGAGGATAAAAGGGAATACATTCTGTAACCATATTCCACTTTACGATTCAGACAAAATTCACCACAGTGAAAAATTGTAAGATTAAAGCTATGGAAATAAACATGAATTACAGTACAAGACCTTGACAGATATAAATTCCTGATTTATTCCTTTCGAAGATTAAATGTATAAATAGACCCAGTACACTAGAAGAGAAAAACCAATTCTTTTTCTTCTAAGTCAATATTCAAATTTTGGGAGTAAAAGTATAACTCTGCTTTAAAACCCATTACACAGTTCTGGACTTTTGAGGGATCTTGCCCTTAACTATTTTACAAAATTACAACAGTAGCGATATGACCATCTTGAAGCCTGATAACCTACTGTACATTTCTGACTCTTATCAGGAAGCTAGGTTATTTGTTGAGAGCTTAAAGAGGAACCCAAGTACCTTTCTTGTACAAGGAATGATCTCGCATCCAAATAGTAACCTTGCAAACCTGTAAAGAACAAGACGTTTTCCTTCAGCAACGATAAATCTTAATTGAGAAAAGGATCTTACAAATAACGAAATAATTTTGTAAAACAAAACACTTATCTCACCTGGGTGTGAGCGTAGCCAACCTTCAGTCGATTCGTTGATGTCTGAGAGAGGAGAAGTGAGATTAAATACCTGATGGGCACCCTCACAGTGAAAAGCAGAGGCCCATCATTAGATTTGGTCACAATTTTCATAAATGCCAATTCTCAGAAATAAGTAAGAAATAATAACAATACTATAACCCTGCGGAACCAAAAGACAGAACAGGTGACTGTGTAATATGAAAACCTTTGATAGGTTAAACAATGAATCTTTTTTCTATCCAACGCCAATATGTGAAGGGGTGTTGGTACGCATACTATAAAGGGTACTAACAGGAGAGAAGAATAAGAAACAAAAGGAAAAATGCCATACGATTATAGTTATAGACTTAAACAGTGATTGCCATAAGTAACTTGCAAATAAGTAAAGATACGCATTATTTTTCTTCTAAAGGATATTTATATACTTTTCGGAAGGGAGAAACTATAGTACCAAACCCAATGGATATCGGGGGGGTCTACTAGATGCCAGATTCATTTGAAAATGAAACCCAGTATGAATAGGACCTTCGAAGCATAGAAAATCCTTATAAAAAAATTCGAGAAGATTTTTGTGGTTGAACAAAGTATAACACATAGACTATAGTGTGGGGATTTCTTTCTTACCCTATAGGACCTTCCCTTATTTTTATTGACACCTTAATAGTATATTGGTCATGGACATAGGGAGGAACAGGGACAACCTCTACGAGTAACGAGTATTCTTTTCACTCTATTATCAGTATACATTAATGAAATGGACCAATATAAGTTGAAACACAGGAACGTTTTGCAGGAGTTTTTTCTTAAGAGGATAAACGGTTAAAGTGATTTAGCAGAGCATCTTGTTACTTGCTCAGTGGAGTCCACTGGACCATTCCTGGTTACCATTTCCATCACCACCAAAACAACCCTATCCACAGTACACCTACCAAACCAAAATCCTTACGGCCATCAGTGAAGAATTATCATAGATGGGTATAGGCATGAAGGAGAACATAACCTTATTCAATACCTAATCTAGGATAGTAGAAACCTACCATAGCAACCACTGTTCATAAAGTCCCGCCAGGTAATGTCTTTCTGAATCACGATATGAATCATGGGAGAATAATAATACGTAGAGACGTCTGTTCTGAACCATCGATATGATTCATGGAATGATAATGTTACGCAGAGTCACTCGAAAGGAGATCGATAGTGGGCTAGCAGGACAATGAGAAACCCTAGGAAAAACTTTATTACATGCTTAAATATCGAAGGTAGGAGGGATGAGGGAGACATGTGACAGGGACCAAGTTGGCATTACCAGAATGGGCGAAATTACCAGGTGAGGGTTTCAAAAATTTCATACATAGAACTACCATTAAATGGTAGATATGAAACTTAGCTATCTCTGACAGTCGACTAGTGTTTCACATTAAGAAATGGTAGAGTAAGTTAATCCTTTGGGTCCTGAGCAAGTGGAAGGTTGGTGCACCATAAATGTAATTGTTACCACTAAACCTATCCTTAGCAAAGCTTACTGGAGTACTGTTTAGTTAATACAAAGATCGTTAAAGGAAATAGTTACTCAACCTTTGTTAAAGAGCATGTTCAGAATCGACACTAAAATTCTAAGTTACCACTATGTGTTAAACACGAAACCCAACCTTATATACGAGTCGGGTAAGTTGAACATCATGAACTATAATTTCCTAAGTCGCTTAGTATGGACACCATGTACATGGAAATATGTTGATAATAAGTAAATAGTCAAGTTCATAGTGGGTCACCATGGTAAAACCTTCTAATTCATGGTAAGTCAATTTGGTATAAGAATGAAAATTGTTCCATCAATATAGTAAAAGGAAAGAAGGACCTCTCCTTCAAAATAAATAGTCAAGTTTGTAGTGGGTCACCATGGTAAAACCTTCTAATTCATGGTAAGTCAATTTGGTATAAGAATGAAAATTGTTCCATCAATATAGTAAAAGGAAAGAAGGACCTCTCCTTCAAAATAAATAAATAAGAATGAACTGAGTAGAATTGCATATTTTCAAATCAGACAATGAAAAATTGAAGAAAGCACAACAAGAACAACAAGAGATAAATGAAGTCCTGCTGCGAAGCATAGTGACCAAGAAAAGCCCAAAAGAAGATAACCATGAAAAAGAAGTCAACAAAAAGGCCTCCAAGAACTCTGGACTAGAAACAAAGAAAGGAGATAGTTCGTCTGAAGGAACACCTTCAAATAAAGACAAGACTAAACCAGATAGAAAAAGGAAACAAGTAGACCACCTTAAAGGAGAATTTAAAAAGATTAAACCAACTACCTTTGATGGAGAATCTAGAACAGGGGAAGAAGTTGAGGCATGGTTGTTGGACATCAAAAAATACTTCCAGGTCTATAATTATTCCAGCAACATGAAGGTCAGAATGGCCATCTACATTCTGAAAGGGAAGGCCAGCATTTGGTGGTAGGACCTGAAACTAGCCAAGGGCCTAAAGGAGAAACAGTTGGAATGGTCCGACTTTAAGAAGTATTTCAAGAAACAATACCTTTCTTAAAGCTACTATGAAAGGAAGAAGAAAGAATTTTACGATTTATGACTTGGACAGATGACGATGGAGAACCTTATAAATAAATTTCTGGAACTACTAAGGTTCATACCATATATCTCGGAGGATAAGGTAAAAATCCAGTGATTCTTAAGCTTCCTACCACAGTCCTATAGGGACAGAATCGAGTTTGACAACCCCAAAACCTTGAGTGAAGTGTTTAGGAAAGCACAAATGTGCTATGACTAGTATAAACAGCGGGTGGAATTTCACAAAGCCTGGAAGGATAAGAAACAAGATCAAATGAACCAAGGGAAGAAGGGGTACCTGCCATCTCCTTATCAGAATGCAACAAAAAGTTTTCCAAGAAAGGATTCTCACTCTAATCATCAGAATGTGAAAGGCAGTGGTAAAATAGTAAACCTGGGAATGAGGAAGTTTGGGTATATCCCCTGAGAGCCATTAAAGTGTTGGGAATGCGGAGAACCTCATCTAAGTAGAAACTGTCCACATTTAATTTCAGCAAACAGAACTGTTGTTCACAATTTGCAGGAAGCCTCGATGGTGGGAGACATGGGCAGAAGCTTGCATCAGATAAATGCAGCCATAGATGGTCGACAAGATGACCACCAGTCCTCAGTGGTAGAAATTGAAGGTAAAATCAATAACACTCGAATTTCTATTTTAATTGACCCTGGAGCTCCGTTAAGTTATATCACTCCTGATGTGGTAGCGTCAAATAAACTTAAGAAACTGAAGCACACAAAATCATGGCTTGTACAATTGGCCATGGGTATTAAAAGGAAAGTAGTTGACTTTATTTCAGATTTTGAATTCAGTTTAGATGGTCAAAATATAAGAGAAAATCTGAATATCCTACCACTAGGATCTTATGATATGATTATCGGGATGGATTGGTTGGAACAACACAAAGCAATACTAGACTATTATACCAAGGTACTTACCTATAGAGATGATTTTGGCACCATTAGAACAACCCAAGGCATACCAAAACCTGTAACAGTCAGAGAGGTTTCAACGATGCAATTCAAGAAATGTCTTAGAAAGGGATGCCAAGTTTATGCCATCCAAGTGAAAAATCTACTAGAAAAAGAAGATAAGCCAAAGTTAGAGGACTTTGTTGTCTTAAGTGAATTCAGAGACATGTTTGTGGATGAAATACCATAATTACCTCCTAGAAGGGAAATAGACTTCTCCATCGAGTTACTACCCAGTTCAACCCCTATCTCAAAGGAACCTTACCGAATGAGTCTACCAGAACTGACAGAACTAAAAATACAATTACAGGAATTGTTGGACAAAGAGTATATTAGACTGAGTGTTTCACCATGGGGGGCACTAGTCCTCTTTGTAAAAAAGAAAGATGGTACTCTAAGACTCTGTATCGATTATCAACAGTTGAACAAAATGACTATTAAGAACAAATACCCCTTACCAAGGATAAATGATCTGTTCGATCAAGTAGGTGGGGCCAAGATCTTTTCAAATTTAGATTTGCGATCCGATTACCATCAAGTTAGGATAAAAGACGAGTAAATAAGCAAAACAACTTTTCGAACAAGATATGGCCACTACGAATTCGTAGTCATACCTTTCGGACTCACTAATGCACCTACCACGTTTAGGTGCCTGATGAACAACATTTTCAGTCGGTACTTAGACAAGTTCGTGGTAGTATTTATCGACGATATTTTGGTCTATTCAAAACCTAAGGAAGAACATGAGGAACACTTAAGGATAGTCCTACAGATGTTGAGAAAACAGAAACTGAACGCCAAATTTGACAAGTGTGATTTCTATCAAAAAGAAATACAATATCTAGGACATGTAATTTCAGCAGCGGGTATTACTGTGGACCCGGAGAAGATAAAAGCTATTATGGAATGGCCGGTACCTAAGGATGTAACGGACATCCAGTCATTCATGGGAATCATCGGGTATTACTGCAGATTTATAGAAGGGTTTTCCAAGATAGCATACCTTATCACATCACTACAAAAGAGAGGGACCAAGTTTAACTGGTTAGATAAGTGTCAAGACATTTTTCACAAGCTGAAAGAATTATTGACAACTGCACCCATATTGAAGGTAGCAAACCTCGATAAAGACTTCACCGTATGTGTGGATGCAAGTAAAGAAAGACTAGGTGGTGTTCTAACTTAGGAAGGACACATTATTTGTTATGAGTCCCAAAAATTAAAAGAACACAAGCAAAATTATGTCACTCATGACTTAGAATTAGCAGTAGTAATACACGCCTTAAAAATGTGGCGACACTACATAATGGGCAGAAAATTCCTACTATTAATGGATAATAGCGAGGTGAAATATTTTTTTAACCAACCAGATCTTAATGCAAGACAAGCAAGGTGGCTAGCCTTCTTGAGCAAATTCGACTTCGAGGTCAGACATATCAAGGGTAAGGAAAATAAAGTAGTAGACTCTTTAAGCAAAATAGTCCACGTTTTATTTGAGATAAATATCAGCAGGGCAAAAAGTGATCTGGAAAAAAAAATAAAGACAACATGTATTAACGACAGAAATTACACTAAGGTAATGGAAAAATTACAGAACAGTACCATAAAATCAGATAAATCGGATCTAATTATCGACAAGAAGGGACTAATGTGATTTAAAAATAGACTTTACTTGCCAGATTCCGCAGAGTTAAAATTAACAGTTTTGGACGAAGTACATAAGAAACTGTATTCTGGCCATCCAGGTTACCAGAAAATGATAACAACACTTAGAAAACTATTTTATTGGTCTAACATGAATGATGAAACAATAGAATACTTGTCTAGGTGCCAATATTGTCAGGAGGTTAAGGTCGAGCACCAACATCTAGCCAGTCTATTACAGCCATTACCAATACCAGAATGGAAGTGGGAGACCATATCACTTGATTTTATAACAAGTTTTCCTAAAACTCAGAAACAAAATGATTCTATCATGGTCATAATTGACAAAATCAGTAAGTCTGCACACTTTATTCCTGTAAAGTCTATTTTTAAAGATATAAACATTGCTAAAATATTCATGAAAGAGATTTTTAGACTGCATGGTATTCCTAAAATGGTGATTTCAGATAGAGACGTAAAATTCACATCCGCTTTTTCGAAGGAATTGTTTGCAGGGCTAAACACTAACTTGAATTTTAGTATGAGTTATCATCCACAAACAGATGGACAAACTGAAAGGACAAATCAAATCATAGAGGATATGCTCCTCATGTACGTAAGGACAAAACCGAACAAATGGGAGGACTATCTACACTTGGTAGAATTTGCATATAACAATGGATATCAAACTTCGGCTAAATTGAGCCCTTTCAAAATACTGTATGGCAGAAAGTGTATGACTCCAAAAAGCTGGGATAATCGGGCTGACAGAGTCATGGTGGGACCAGAGATGCTCTAAGAAATGGAAAACACAGTAAGGAAGGTACAATAGAATTTGAAAGAAGCATGGGATAAACAGAAGAGCTATGCAGATCAGAAAAGAAGACACTTGGAATTTCAAGTGGGAGACCATGTTTATTTGAATTTCAAAGCCCAAAAAATCTCGTTGAAGTTAGGGAACTATGCCAAGATGGAACCTAGGTTTTGTGGACCCTTTGAGATACTAGCTCGAGCTGGACCCGTAGCATATCAACTTGTACTTCCTGCTAATCTAAGAATTCACAATGTACTTCATATTTCTTTGTTGAAAAAGTATATTCATGACCCCACTCATATGATTGATTGGAACTTGGTGCAGGTGGAACCCGAAGGTGAGTTCTAGGTGGAACCCCTATGCATTCTGGACTGGAGAGAAATAACACTTTAGAACAGAGCCGTCGCTCAGGTAAAGGTGCAATGGAAGCATTTTATCCCTGAGGAGGCCTCTTGGGAGATGGAGGGAGATGTGTGGAAAACTCATCCCATCCTATTCCAGGAAAGGAACAAACACTGAGGATAGTGTTTTTACTGAAGGGGGAAAGGATATGATGTCCCCAAAAATAAAATATTTAGAAATTCAAGTTGGCTGGGAATTCATTTCCGTTTTTAGTAAATTCGAATTTGGAAAATTTTTTCCATTCATTGCAATTCCGAATTTCGAATTTAATATTGTAATTAATTCTTATGACTATTGGGAAAAGATCTGATTTGACTCAACTAACTATTTTGACTATGACACTTGTATGGAAACAAAATATTTTATATTGATTGCAGGAGCACAAATGGAACATGCATGTTAAAAATTAGCTGACTATGACTCCATGAGTGGCGAACATGTTGGAACTAACCCTAGGATAATTGTTACAAGTGGAAAATCAGTGATTTGGCCATTGGCAGCCCCTGAAAATCAAGGATTTACAAAGCTATGAAAAATCCCAAGGGAGGGAAAAGACGTAGTCAAATTGATAAATAACATATGTGAGGAGGCATGACACTGTGAAGTATGTTGGGAAGAGAGAATTTTTTTTTGCTTGTTGTTATGAACACTATTGAGTGAGTGTGAGGCAAGAGGAATTTGCTCGAATCAAAAGACATTTCTGAGGAGGAGGTTTTCCATGTTCGCCCTCATGGATTCATGGTCAGGCTAGGGGGTGAATTTGGCAAGTGATTTTGGCTGCCTATTCTATGGTCGGGAGGAACGTGGTTGCTCCCTTTGTTCTCCCACGAACTGAATTCATATACGTTGATCCACTCCTCTTTTTTTTAATGATCATTTATACTGACGATTTGTATATGTTAATTTTGTATCAAAGTAATTTCTATGGATAAAATCTGTGTGTAATTTTTCATGAACAATAAAATGGTGAACTGTAGTTGCTTAGTAGGGTTATCTGTCTTAAGGACAATGCTAACGCTATGATGAATGGACTGATAGAACAACCAAGGATCTCATCCGTGAAAAATGTATAATGGAAAGAACAAACTGTTTTATGGTACATGGTATATAGGACATAACAAGATTTAAAAAAAAAATTAAATGACTGATAGAATACAACAGTATAAATCTGGACTAACAGATTTACTTTGGGTGAGATTGTAGAATCAACCTTACAAGTTTATCTGTAGGCTTTGATCGAAGAATATAACCACATCTTGGTTAAATATGTAACTTTCAATGAAACTTTGTCTATTCCGTACTAAAACTTCCCAATTGTATACTATACTTAAATTAGAAGATTAAATTCTTGTACAGTATGTGGTTTATGAACATGTCCCCATAATTGTTGCTTTTCAAAAGAAATTAGGACCTATATATAGATACACATATATGTTATACACACAATCACTACACGTTGGAAACCTTCTGCTAGTTTTAAAAGAATGCATACATACATACATACATACATACATACATACATACATACATACATACATACATACATACATACATACATACATATATATATATANACAGCTTTATCCCTTTGAGGCTAGGACGAACTATCCACGAAAATTTAGGGCAACGTTTAGAACATCTCTATGCCTACGAAATCATGTTTCGAGAGTAAGAACGACAAGTATAGTATAATGGGTATAGTTTTACTGTATACCTTTAATAACTAGTAGTACAACCGAAATGCCCTTAACATACACAAACCTCCGAGAGCAAAACAAATGATGTTTTTCGAGTAATCTCAAACATAAATTGGAAGGTCAAATTTACTTGCTAGGATTTAAAGAGAATAAAAGGGAATACATTCTATAACCATATTCTACTTTACTAAGATTAAAGACAAAATTCACCATAGTGAAAAATTGTAAGATTAAAGCGATGGAAATAAACATGAATTACAATACGAGACCTTGACAGATATAAACACTTGATTTATTCCTTTCGAAGATTAAATGTATAAACAAACCCAATACGCTGGAAGAGAAAAACCAATTCTTTTTCTTCTAAGTCGATATTCAAATTTTTGGAGTAAAAGTATAACTCTGCTTTAAAACCTATTACAGAGTTCTGGACTTTCCAGGGATCTTTCCCTTAACTAATTTATGAAATTACAACAGTAGCGATACGACCATCTTGAAGTCTGATAACCTATTGTACATTTATAAATCTTATCACGAAGCTAGGCTATTCGCCAAGAGCTTAAAGAGGAACCCGAGTACGTTTCTTGTACAAGGCGTGATCCCACATCCAAATAGTAACCCTGAAAACTTGTAAAGAATGAGACGCTTTCCTTTAGTAATGATAAATCTTAATTGAGAAAAGGATCTTACAAATAAAAGAATAATTCTGTAAAACAAAACACTTATCTCGTCTGGGCGTGAGCGTAGCCAACCTTCAGCCAAGTCGTCGATGTCCGGGAGAGTAGAAGTGAGCTTAAAGACCCGATGCGTACCCTCGCAGTAAAAAGCAGAGGCCCATCATTAGATTTGGTCACAATTTTTATAAATGCCAATTCTTAGAAATAAGTAAGAAATAATAACAATACTATAACCCTGCGGAACCAAAAGAATGGAACAAGTGACTGTGTAATATGAAAGCCTTTGATAGGTTAAACAGTGAAGCCTTTTTTTATCAAACGCTAAGTTGCGAAGGGGTGTTGGTATGCATACTATAAAGGGTAGTAACAGGAGAGAAGAATAAGAAACAAAAGGAAGGAAAAATGCCATACCATTATAGTTATAGACTTAAACAACGATCGCCGTAAGTAATTTGCAAATAAGTAAAGATACGTATTATTTTTCTTCTAAAGGATATTTATAAACATTTTAGAAGGGAGAAACTATAGTACCGACCCTAGTGGATTTGGGGGGCATCTACCAGACGACAGATTCACTTGAAAATGAAACCCAGTATGAACAGGACCTCTAAAATGTAGAAAACCCTTATAAAAAAAATCGAGAAGATTTTTATGGTCGAACAAATTACAACACATAGACTATAGTGTAGGGCTTTATTTCTTACCCTATAGGACCTTCCCTTATTTTTATCGACATCTTAATATTATATTGGTCATGGACACAGGGAGGAACATGGACAACCTCTATGAGTAATGAGTATGCTCTACACTCTATTATCTATATACATTACTGAATTGGACCAGTATAAGTCGAAACACATGAACGTTTTGCAGGAGTTTTTTTTAAGAGGATAAAGAGTTAAAGTGAGTTAGCAAAGCATCTTGTTACCTGCTCAGGGGAGTCGACCGGACAATTCTTGGTTACCATTTCCATCACCGCCAAAACAACCCTGTCCACGGTACACCTACCAAACTAGAATCCTTACGACCATCAGTGAAGAATTATCGTAGATGGGTATAGGCATAAAGGATAACATAACCTTATTCAATACTGAATCTAGGATAGTAGAAACCTAACAAAGAAACCACCATTCATAAAGCCCCGCCGGGTAACGTCTTTCCAAATCACGATATGAATCATGGGAGAACAAGAATACGCAGAGACGTCTATTCTGAACCATCAATATGATTCAGGGAAGGACAAGGTTACCCAGAGTCGCTCAAAAGGAGCTCAATAGTGGGCTAGCAAGATGATGAAAAACGCTAGGAAAAACTTTATTACGTGCTTAAATGCCGAAGGTACGAGGGACGAGGGAGACATGTGATGGGGACCAAGTTGGCATTACTAGAATGGGCGAAATTGCCAAGTGAGGGTTTCAAAAATTGCATACATAGAACTAACATTAAATGGTAGATATGAACCTTAACTATCTTTGATAGTCGACTGGCATTTCACATCAAGAAATGACAGAGTAACTTAATCGTTACGGTCCCGAGCAAGTGGAAGGTTGGTGCACCAAAAATGTAATTGTTACCACTAAACCTATCATTAGCAAATCCTACTGGATTACTGTTTAGTTAAGATGAATATTGTTAAAGGAAATAGTTACTCAACCTCTGTTAAAGAACAGGTTCGGAGTCGACACTAAAATTCTAAGTTACCACTGTGGGTTAAACACGAAACCCAACCTTATATACAATTCGGGTAAGTTTAACATCATGAACTGTAATTTCCTAAGTCGCTAAGTATGGACATTGTGTACATGGAAATATGTTGATAACAGGTAAATAGTCAAGTTCATAGTGGGTCACCATGGTAAAACCTTCTAATTCAGGGTAAGTCAATTTGGTATAATAATGCAAATTGTTCCATCAATATAGTAAAAGGAAAGAAGGACCTCTCCTTCAAAATAAATAAATAAGAATGAATTGAGTAGGATATATATATATATATATATATATATCCCATACAAAAAAAAAAAATTATATGGTAAAACTGGTGAATTTTCTGGGTTCATTACATTAAAAGTATAAAAAACATCATATTTTTGTCAAGTGCAATAAACCCAAATTTTTGGTGTTGCATCATCAATAAAACTAACATAATATCAAGAGACACAAAGAGAGGATACCTGATTTTTTCCCCATACATATGTATGCACAAGATCTAACTTTTCACTCTTCTTTTCCTTCTCGACTATGAGAAATATGACTCTCTTCTGTTTTCCATAAAAATAGTGCTCACAGAAATCCAAATCAACTTGTTTAAGATCTATCAACAAATTAATTTTTTGGAGTATTTTCATCCCCTTATCACTCACATGTCCAAGCCTATGATGCCCCAGTGTTGTATCCACTCCTATAGAAGCTAAAGAGATAGAAGAATCAATATTACTAGTACATAAATAAAATGTACCTACCTTCTCTCGTTTATTATTACCAATGGTCCTTTAGTGACCTTCCACACATTTTCTGTAAATGTAGATATACAACCTTCACTTCCCAACTACCCTATTGAAATTAGATTTCTTCTCAAATATGGAACATGTCTCACCTCTTTCAACAACCATTGGTTTCCATTCTTTATCTTTATTTGTATCTTACCCCTTCCAACAATTTTACATGGTTCATCATCACCCAAATAAAATTGTCCAAAATCACCTTGAACATAATATTGAAAATATATCCTATAGGGTGTGGGATGAAATGAATCCCATGATTCTAATACCCTAGAATCTATAGTATTATCTAAAGAAATAATCAAAGCATCTTGTAACACATCAAATGCTACATTTACATCCTGATTTTTCTTTGCAATCCATCTCCTTATTTCTTCGGAGATTTGTAGTATTTCTTAAGATGTCCTTTCTTTCCACAATTCCAACACTCTATCTTTCCTAGTCTGTATTTGGATCTTCCATTCCTAGACATCCCACCGTTCCCTAGGATCTTTCCCTTTCCCTTTGTATTCCCTTGGTCTCCACAATCAACGCGTTACCTGATGTATCACCTATTCTTTTACATCTCATTTCCTCGCTAAGGATAACACCAACAACATTATCAAATTTTAGAGTGTTTGAACGAGAGACAGAGTTACTTATAGAGATGACCAAGCCATTCTAGCTTTTTGGCAATGAGCAGAAGATTAGAATATCCATAACCTCATCATAAAATTTCACTCCTACAAAACTTATCTAATGAGTAATCGTATTCAATTCATTTAAATGATCGAAAAGAGACCCACCTTATGATATCTTCATCTTAAATAATCGCTTCATTAGAAATACCTTGTTGGAGGTCGAGGGTTTTTCATATAGTTTAACCAATTATTTCATTAGATTGTTCATTGTATTTTATTTTGAAATGTTGAAATCCATCGACGCTTCTAGGCATAGCCATGTCATTCCTAGTTCCTTTTTGTCAATAACCTCCCATTCTTCATCCTTCATACTCGTCGACTTCTTTTCTTTTCTTCCCATTGGTAGGAAAATATCCTTCTCATATAGATAGTATTACATTTGCATCTTCCACAACTGGTAGTTTTGGTCATTAAATTTATTTACCCTAAACTTTCCATCCTTCACCATTGCCCCCACTCTAACTAGGAACCCTTTTTTCCTGTGAGTTACCTTTCATGCTGATACCAATTTTTAGGAAAAAGAGGATTGCAAAGAAATAATATAAAACAGAAGCAGAAATAAAACACAAAATATACAAAATTCTATAGAGACATGTATATGCGTGCTTCACCCAATATGGGCTAAGTTTACTAGAGAAATTGACAGTCCTTCCTTTATTATTATCCAGAAAATGAAGGGATACAACTGACAACACATGCATTGTAACTTCCTCTTCTTTTATCACAATATCCTCTCTCACATAATACAATATTCACTCACAAAAATCACCACAATACAATTCCCTCATACATAAAAGATGGTTTCCTTCTAGGGAAAAACTCCCTAACATAAATTTTATTCTCATATCTACAACCTAATGATGAACAACTTAGATTGACTACAAAATTACAATATTTTAGAGGGAAATTTTCCCAAAACATTATCTTGATGGAACTTCCCTCGAACCCCCACCAGGGGGATCCAATGATGTGTCGTCACCCCACCCCCTGGCTACATATGTGGGGAATAAATCCCCCCATATGCCCTCGTTAGGAACTGGGATCCAAACACAACTGAAACAAGAACTCTGAATCAAGAAGATAATCATGCTCAACAACCAACATTACTATGGCTAAGAAAACAAAGATTTGTTTTAACCCAACTCAAGGTTAGAAATAAATTCAAAACTACGAGGCTTTGATGAGGAGAAAATAATAAAAATATAGGTTTGTTTTTCAAAATTACTCTAACATATCCATGTTTTTTTAGTGATCTCTTATCTCTTCTCCCAACAAATAATTCATATTTATACCATGGAAAAAAGTTAAGTTAGTTGGGGATGGAGATCTAGGTTGTATAGGTGTACAAACCATGTGTTATTTACTCATGGGTGCACATTTAAAGTGCATTTATTGTTTTTTAGTATTTTGGGAAGATTCCCATAGGTCTATTGGGGGGAATTTATAGGAAAATTGTGTGTTTCTTGAAGGAAACTCATAGGTAGTCAATTAAGGACTCTAAAATATATGCAAGAGGCAGAGGAAAGATGATATAAGAAATAATAAATGCCCAATAAGGCCTCTCCTGTAAAGGTTGATCAAATAAATCTATAACAGATGCCCACTAATGTGTGAGGTCAAAAGGAAGCTAATGGGAAAAATACATTATAGTAGTATGAAGGAATATGGCAAGTGAAATGTGTCAGCTTAATTAGGTGATCTCTGATACATTAAATCATCAACCTATGGATCATAAATGGATGAATTTCATGAAAAATATATGTAGGATTTAGCTTCTAATATATATAATTATGAAAAAGGGAAAGTTATTTATTGGTTAGCTACAAAAATAGAGTTTTTGTTCAACTACAACAAAATAGAATAATTACTAGTAATGAAGAAACATATCCCAGGAATAATTCTAGACAATTCTTTCAGTTTGTGTTCTACAATTTTTTTCTATCTTATTCATTAATGGAAGTTGGATTTCACTGTATTTTTGTGTTCTCTACTATATTTTCTTTCATATCTCATTTCCTTCTCAGCATAATCTGGGTCACAATCGTCACTTCGATACCATGAAAAAATATGAACAAGAAAAATAATATGATGGAAAAGCCTCACTATCCAACTAAATTATATTCACACCAATGCTACACATTTATAGTACAATGGGTGATGCCACCTCATAGAGAGATTTTATCTAGATCCTAAAATCATGCATGATGACTAGGCTTGGTAATCCCAAGTAAGTCACTTAGTCATCATTGAGTATAAATGACTATTATTCTAAATGAATAATAAAAATTATGCTGACATGAAGACTTTGTGATTGGTAAGGTAATCCATAAGCTAACATGGTCCTCTACATACCTGATAGGGTAAAATTGGGACTTGATGAGGATTTTGAAGTCTTGCAACCTAGTTACTTGTATATCACACTCCATCCTAAGTGTTTCCGTGAGGATTTCCCACTAGGTTAAAGCATGTCCCTCTAACTTCAATATAGCAAATGAAATATGTTTCCCTTCATCTATATGGTGAATGAAAATGAACTTATAGTTGTTGTAGCCAATGATTTCATTTTAATGCATCAATATCACATTGGTATGTATTTATGTCCACTTTTTCTTACATCTTCAATAGGGACCATGAAGAGTTAACAAAACTTAAACTCAGTTGCTATTTCTTAGATTCATTTTGTGACTCCTTTCTCGAGTCTTCTCAATATCTTGATTCCCCCTTTGATCCAATCTCTAAGTTGGAGCTTCCATCATCTATGAACGGTCCAATATTTCTTGCTAGAGATGCCATGAGGAGGTTCATATCTTCTAATGTATCTTGAGGGTTATTATGAATAGACTCATCCACCATGGCTAGGGTTTCTACAACTTCTCTTTAAGTTGATTCTAGGATCTTGCCACCTCCCACAAATAACCAAAATCAAAACCTTCTCTAATACCAACATCATCTGTAAACTACCGTGGATATTCCACTATAATAGTTCATCACAAGGCATATAATAAGTACTTAATTCTTTACTATTATGGATATTTTTCATTTACATATCCAAAATATTCAGTTATTGATTTTTTTCTTATGCATGAAATAGATAAAATGTTGAAAATAGAGAACAGTAAAAGACAATCACACCATCCACAAATAAACACAAGATATGACCTTGGAAACCCAATACGGGAGAAAACCCATCTAGAAGGTGAGGTTGCTATGTTGTTAGGGACCTAACCTTCCTAAGTCCTCATGTAGGTATAATAATATATTTTCGATGTAATAAAGGTCAACACTAGTCTATAAGGCCTATTTATTAATGAGAACAAGTCAATGTAAGAAGACCTAATAGAAGCTTCCGCTTCTAGAAAGATATTCCACTAGAAGGTTCTTTAGAAGACACAATTAGTATAAATAAGAGCAAGATTCATGAAATTTCTTTGTCTTGAGGATTATTGTAATAGAGCTCTGCTTTGCTAGAGGTTTCCCTCTCGAAGAGGCAAGTGAACATTGTTTCCTATCAATAAAGGTATTATTTTGGTGTTGTGGTTTCATCTATTGTGTTGTTTCGTTGTTATTCTCTGCAATATTTTTCTTTTCAGCTATTATAATAGATCTGGTACCTTACAAGTGCTATCATAACACTTTCCTTGGCAGAAAATTATGTTTTTTT
>ML777382.1:320343-333214 GCA_009831015.1 Picea engelmannii | reverse complement strand
AACTGGTTATAAATGACAACAATGGGTAATGAATAAATGTTGAATGCTAATTGATGAGTTTTTGTGCAAGAGGGCAGTTTTGGGAAAAAGAGCCCCACACTCATTCACCCCCCCCTCTAAGTGTGGTAGGTGTGTCCAACAGCTAGATCTCCTGAAGCCCTCCATAGATAAACTGATCGACCATCTTATTGTTATAGTGCCTCCGAGAACAACACTCGGGAGAATACTCTCTAGTACCTGGGTAGTCAGGTAACACGACTAAGGGAATGGTCTATCTTCCTTAGTTCGTGCCCTAAGATATTGGGCCAAGTACTACTATTGGACCTCACACGTATATTAGAGAGCTATAGCACAGGGAAAACCCTTGTCTATAGAAACCCTGAATAACCTAATCCTTGGGATGGAAACAAAAATAGAAGAGACCAGATCTATTGTCCTGCAACCTTACCTCCTGCATTTTGGTTGTGAAATTACTACACATTTCTTCCTGTTAAGAATTTAGAAATTTCAATAGTGAAGTATTCTTCAGATCATAGTCGTACCTTTCATTTTTAAGCCCTTTTTTCAGTGGACTCGACCCCTTCCGAGTGTCCCTATTTTTCACCTCTCCCATTATATTCCCCTTTTATCTCTGATCATAGTGGTACCTATCACTTATAATTCCTTTTCTATGGTCCCACCCACCCATTTTCCCTTACCAACACTCGCAACCAAGACCTACAAGCTTCCCTCGATTAAACCAAGGAGTCCCTCCAACAAGTGACACTTGATATTATCTCTACCAATTCTTGTATTGAAAAATTTGAGACCCAAGTGCAACAAATATTTAATGCCATGAATGCCAAATTCATGAACCAATTTAACACCCTCCAATCTATTGTCAACCAGTTGTTGAACTGAACCCAGGGTCCTTCCTCCTCAGACCAACCAGATGGTGATGATTCCTCTCATTCTCTAAATTTTTAATCCAACTCCTGTCATCATGACCCATGTCTTCCCTGAATTGAGGTCAATAAATTTGATGGCTCTGATCCCACTGATTGGGTCACTCAAATGGAGAATTATTTTTCTCTACATGACATTACTGATGATTTGGCCAAGCTTCACTATGTTGTTCTCTATATGGATCATGAATGCTAACAATGGTGGAAATGGTGTAAAAATGCATGTCATGGGTGTATTGCATGGACCCAATTTGTTTCCAAGCTCTATGAATGATTTGACAATGACACCCACTATCTAGGTCATTTGACCAAGTTGAAATAGTTAGGCATAGTAGAAGACTTTATTACTACTTTTGATCATTTTTCCTTTCGAACCGAGGGCATGAAAGATGTGTTCTTCTGGGAATGCTTTATCATTGACCTAAAGGATGAAATATGAGCCTAGGATCTCATGTCTCACCCTCAAACTTGGTTGGGAGCTAATAAAATTTCCAAAGAGGTGCAACAAGTTTTTTTTTCCCAAAACAAAAAACCCTCTTTTGTTCCTCACCCTCAACGCACAAATCCTCCCCCCTTGCCACTCCCCTACAGGTCCAAAAATTAACTAGGGATGAAATGGATGAACTCCAACTCGAGGGTCTTTTTTATAACTGTGGTGAAAAATATTTTCTGGGGCACAAGTTGAAGGAACAAAAACTTTTTATGGCCATTTCAAAAGATGTTGTTGAAGAAGAAGTGACAATTCCCCTTGTTGAAGAGCCATCCCTTCCCGATGCTACCCAAAAGCCCACTGACCTACCTGAAGTTGACCCACTCATTTCCTTGCATGCCCTCATTGGATTCTCTGCTCCACAAACCCTCAAGTTCATTGGATATATTAAGAATCAGAAATTCATCATCCTTGTTCACAGTGGAAACACCCATAATTTTATTCACCATCGTATTGCCTAGGAAACCAATTGCTATATTTGTGTTGTCAATAATTTTCAAATCATGATAACTAATGGTGGATCCATGAAATGTGGTGGGTCTTTTGAAAATGTACGTCTTCAAATTGGATAATACCACCTCAAATCTCATATGTTTTCCATTGACATGGGGGGTTGTGACATTGTGTTAGGTGTTGAATGGTTACACACTTTGGGCCCCATTCTCATGGATTTTAAGGAATTAACCATGCAATTCCAATAGGAGGGAAAATAATATCAATTTCAAGGATTCACATTTGGTTCTCTTGAGATCATCAGTTCCCATTTCCTAGAAACACTCCTAAATAAAGGTCACTCTGGTATTATTTCCCAACTCCATTCCATTCAAGAAGTTGAGACATCCTCTGTGCATCCTGACCTCCAATCTATCCTCTCCAAACATCAAGCTATCTTTTCCACTCCTTAGGGACTCCCGCGTTCTCGTGGTGTTCATTATCATTCCATACCCCTTGTTCCTAGCAGCCTTCCTCCCAATGTTTTTCGTTATCGTCATCACTTTTCCCAAAATAATGAAATTGAGAAAATCATGTAGGAGTTGCTCCAAGAGGCTGTTATCCGCCCTAGTACCAGCCCTTATTCTTATCCTTTGGTCATCGTACTCTATAAATAAGGTAATTGGCACATGTGTTATGACTTTCGTTCCCTCAATAAACTCACCATCAAGTACAAGTTTCCCATTCCTGTCATTGATGATCTATTGGATGAACTGAGTGGTGTTGATCCAGGTGGCTATTGGTGGCCACCCACCTATTCCAACTGGCTCTTCTTGATAGTTTTTAGTTCAACACGTTCTTCTATAATTATTTGTAATTGTGGGTTCTAGAATTTCGGGGCTATATAAATCCCTACACAAATTCCACATGGAGATTGGTGTCCGCCCACCTAATCCAACTGGCTTATTTCAGAAGTTTTCATGTCAGTACATCTTTTTGTACTTCCAGGGCCATTTTGGGGCCCTAAATAGTGTTTTTTTGGCTTTCCACAGTCAAACTATAGACAGAGTCAAAGTTTGACAACATATTGTGTATTTCTTGAAAATACATTTCCAATGGGATACCACGTGCCTAAAACAGAGGTCGTATGCAAAATTTATGACCTTGAGAAGTTGAGGTACCAACTTACCCATTGCACATAAATTTTGGCGTTTCATCTCCTAGGGTTAGATTTTTGGATGTCTAGGGTTTTGGAATTCATGAGTAATGTTAAAAAGGCCTCTGGAGCTTCATTGTAATCATTCTTCTTAGATGGATGCAAGTAGTAGCCACATCTCTTCTCATAGATAGCTACCACCATTTGAGAATGTTGTTTGAGTGCTACGGTTTTATAGTTTCAACCTACTTTATTTATTCAATAGAATTTATTGTTCACTAGATATTTGACGTTGTTCTATGTATCTCTATGTTATGCTATTCAGATTTTTATTCGTTTCCTTCCGCTCATAAGTCCGGATCAGTGGTATCAGAGTGATCTGCTCTTCATTTGTTTTTATTTGTGCATGTCTCTGAGAAGATCTAGGTACAAGAGGCTGGGACTCGAACCAGTCGAGCCTTTGCAATATCGATCGTGATGAACCCAACCACAACTCATGGGGGATGACAATAAATATGATGGAGAAGGAGATCCTTTTAAAATGTTTCTTGAGTAATCCCTTGTGCGACAAAAGAACGAGATGATGGACAACTTTGCACAAATCCTTCGATGGTTTCCCACAGAAGATGCATCTTCATCAAGAGGCCACACAACCCCATTCAAGGTATAATTAAATTTTGATATTTCATTATTTGAAGGACTGATAAATGTGGATGTTGTAGATAAATGGTTGAATCTGCTCGAAGGGTATTTTTCGGTCCACAATTTTTCCAATAGGGAAAAGATTACTTTTGCACTCCTCAAGGTTGTCCCCCGTGTTAAGGACTGGTGGGATACATACTCTAAGAAAAGCAACATAGAGGAATCTACAATATTTGTGGTTTCTCCCACCTAGGATTCCTTCATGGATTACATTAAAGAAAAATACTACCCTTTCGGAAGCTACGAGGACCAGTACACAAGATGGACCATGCTACATCAAGAATGAGACCAGAAAATACCAGATTTCACCAATATTTTCCATACTCTACACACCAAATTATGTATCAAAGAATTTGAATGACATTTGGTGTTGAAATACCATGACTTTATACACAAATAAATTCAAATAGAAATGGAGTTTCTTGACATCGCATCATTTGGTGTAGCTTATAGTTATGTTATCAAGATAGAGCATAAATTTAAGCAGAAGAGGCGAGATTTTGGATTTGCAAATTCCTCATACAAGAAGCAGAGAAAAGGTGGTCCCAACCCACCAAAAAAGGGACAGAGAAAATATGGTCACTCTCAGGAAAACTAGTCGATACCAAAACCCAAGAAGGGTAATGAGAAGTCAAAGAAGGACATGGGAAAGTGGTGTGAATACCATAAAATCCCTTGGCATAACACTGAAGAATGTCACTCAAAGTAGTCATTAGTGGGCTAGCTAAATGTCACTCAAAGAATGTCACTCAGAGGTAGATTCTGACTCCGAATCAAATAGATAAAGTGGGAAGTGGATCATCAATGTTGAACCCAGTTCCATTGTCGCTACCACCAAAATCTAGCTAAGAGAACCAGAATAACCAAAGGATTCAGTGGAACGCCTCTTTCACTCTGTTGCATTTCATTGTTGATAGCAGTAGTCAGAAGAACCTAATTTTAGAAGAGGTTGCCAAGTGTCTAGACCTATCGATAACACCACACCCAAAATACTACACCATGGACTAGCTTCTCCAAGGACAAGATCTTTGTGTCAGTGAATAATGTCATCTTCCCTATAGCATCAAGCCCTTCAAAGACGAGGTATTGTGTGATATTTCTCCCCTTGAAGTTTGTGATGTTCTTTTAGGCCAGTCATATTTGTGGAAGCGACATGGTGTGTATGATTCTAGACCCTACAGTTTTATTATTACTTTGGCTAGACAATTGTACAGGATACTAGAGGTAGTGCTACCTACCGCTATTTCTTTAATCTTTGCTAAGAAATGTAGTAAGTTCATTTCACAGACTAGGAAGTTTTTCCTCTTTTTTATCCATGCTCATAGTAAGCATAAAGTCACCGCCACATCTGTGACCTCTACACAGAGCCTCTCTTTGAAGAAGAGGCAAGTGGACAGGATTGTGGAAGAGTATGGAGACATCTTCTCCTCACCCACCGGGGTACCAATGCACTTCCAAGTCAAGCATCCAATTGATATAACCCATGGTGCACCTACCTAATGTACTAGTCTTTCATTTCTTGCTGATGGAAAATGATGAAATCAAACACCAGATCCAAGAGCTGCTTCAAATAGGGCACATCTGACCCAGTTCCTCCCCTTGCAGAAGCCTGATTGTGCTGGTGCAGAAGAAAGACAGGACCTGGCAGCTCTGCATTGATTACAGAGAATAAAAAAATCACAGTCAGGAACTGGTACCCAATTTCCCGAATTGATGACCTTCTTCACCAACTCAAGGGGGTAAAATTCTTCAAAAATATTGACCTAATGTCTATCTACCACCAAGTTCCCATCGAACGAACTAATGTATGGATTACATATTTCAAATATAAAGATGGTCTCTTCGAATGGTTGGTTATGCCCTTTGGCTTAACAAATGCACCAACAACTTTCATGAGATTGATGGATGATGTATTGAAACCATTCACCAACTCTTTTGTGGTGGTATATCTAGATGACATCCTAATATTCAACAGAACTTGGGAGGAGCACATGCAACATATTCAACAGGTTTTGGGCACTCTGCGGCAACACAAGCTATATGTCAACTTGAAAAAATTCTCCTTTGGCATGAACAAGGTCCAATACTTGGGCTACAATATTGATGAGCATGGGGTACATGTGGATCCAACTAAGATCCAAGTCATTCGGGACTGGCCAACCCTGACCACACTAACTGATCTTCAAAGCTTCTTGGGAATTGGCAACTACTACTGAAGGTTTGTGTTGGGATTCTCCCATATTGAATGGGCCCTCAGCCAAGTAACCAAGGGCAGTGGCAAGGAAAAATTTGCATGGGGGAAGGCACAACAACAATCATTCAATGATCTGAAACATTGTTTGTGCTCAACTCTAGTACTTTCCTTACCTAATCTGCAACAACTGATTGAGATTGAGATAGATTCCTCTGACTATGTTGTAGGCACAATTCTCTCTCAACGCGGTCATATAGTAGCATACCATAGTGAGACACTCTTAGATAATGTCCAAAAATACCCCACCTATGACAAAGAAATGTATTCCATTGTGCAATAGTCTATCAATGGAAACATTGCATTATGGGAAAGGAGACAATGATCCACACTGATCACAAGCCTCTATAGTTCATACAAACACATGGGAAGTTGCATAATGACCTCCATCAAAAGTGGCCCACATACCTACAGTAGTTCCATCTCAACATCAAGTATAAAACATGGAACACAAATCGTGTCACTGACTTCCTTAGTATCCCTCCCATTGTTTCCCTCACCATAGTGCTCCATTCCTATGGGCATGAGGCATCTAAGTGGCCCCAATTTTATCAGCATGGCCCTAACTTCACCACCACCTATCAGCTCTTGGGTACATGAGAGAATGTCACCGATTTTCACATCTAGGGTGGAATGTTATGCCATCTGGGCCACCTTTGTGTTCCCACAAGAGAGTTTGCAAAGATGATTTTGGAGGCTCACTACAGTTAGATGGAAGGACACTTTGGTGTGGAGAAAAATGTGGTCATTCTACAGAAACATTTTTATTGGTCAAAAATTTGACAAGACGTTAGCAAGTAGACCAGATCTTGCACTTCCTGTGCCATTTCCAAGCCAACCATCAAGAAGCAAGGCTTATACACCCCTCTTCCTACTTCTGAGAGGCCTTGGGAATCCATATTGATGGATTACATGTCTAGCTTTTCATCCACCAAGAGCGACAATGATTGTGTATTTGTGGTGGTTGATCGATTTTTGAAGATGGCCATTATCACAGCCTACAAGAAGAGCATCACGACGATATATAATTCCAAGATCTTCCTCGAACAAGTGTGGGTCCATTTTGGGATACCACATACCATCACCTTAGATAATGACAATAGGTTTCTCAACACATTCTGGTCAATTCTATGGTCACTATTGGACACGAAACTCACTAAATCCACTTCTTTCCACCCCCAAACTGATGACCAAACAGAGGTCATTAATCAGATGATTGTGCACATCCTACGCATGTACAAATATAAGCATATTCATACATGGGATGACAGTATTCCCTATGTTCAACACAACTACAAAAAATATCTCCATAGCTCCACTGACCATATCCCATTTCAGGTGGGGCTGGGATTCCAACCCTTGGGTCTCATTGATGTTGCACTACCTCTTGCAACCACACAGGAAGAATCTTCCCATGTTCATTCTGAGGTCAACAAACCCACCAGATTCACTGAGTGGATTCAACACAGCCGCCAACATGTCAATGAGATTTTGCAGAAATCCAATGCTAAGTACAAGCAATGCCATGATCAACATCGGGTACTGCACCATTTTGAAGTGGGAGACAAGGTATGGTTACATTTGCAGAAAGAGCTCCTTACAAGGCCCCATCAGAATCTCTTCCCACTTCATTATGGGCCTTATACTATCACCAAGTTTGTGGGTAGCAATGCTTTTGAGCTCAACAATCCACTCTTCCTTGGCTTGCACCCAGTGTTCAATGTGGACCTCCTTCGGCCATTTTTTCCACCATTATTGGACACCTCAAAGATCATAGAACAGTTGACACAAACATATATCAACCCAAACTACATGGAACGTGCATCCACTGATTAGATAGTGGACACACATATCAAGGTCACTCGCCAATAGAGGATCCAACTTTATCGGGTTGTCAACGTAGGGAAACTCCTAAACCAAGGCAAGTCGTTGACCCAAGGCCAAATTCAGTAGAATTTTCCTCACCTAATGGGGGCACTCAATGCAATAGATAACATTGCTTCCTAAGGGGGGGAGGACTAATCCAAGTGGATATTGGTGGCCACCCACCATTTCCAACTGGCTCCTCTTGACAATTTTTAGTTCAACACGTTCTTCTGTACTTCTTTGTAATGATGGGTTCTACACTTTCGAGGTTGTCTAAATCCCTACATAGCTTCTAGGTGGAGATTTGTGGCCACCCACCTAATTCAACTAGCTTATTTTGGAAATTTTCATGTTAGTACATATTTATGTACTTCCAGGGCCGTTTTAGGGCCCTAAACCATGTTTTTTTGGCTTGCCATAGTCAAATTATAGACAGAGTCATATTTTGATGGCATAATGTGTAGTAGTTCTTGAAAAAACCTCTCCAATGGGCTACCATACTCCTAAAACAGAGGTTGTATGAAAAATTTATGCCCTCGAGAAGTTGAGGTACCAACTTACCCATTAGGGCCCACATAACTTTTGGTGTTTCATCTCCTAGGGTTAGGTTTTTGGATGTATAGGGTTTTGACATTCATGAGTAATGTTAAAAATTCCTCTGGAGCCTCATTGTAATCCTTCTTCTTAGATGGATATGTGTAGAAGCCACATATCTTCTTAGAGATAACTACCACCATTCGAGCAAGTTGTTTCAGTTCTGTAGTTTTACAGTTTCAACCTATTTTATTTATTCAATAGAGGTTATTTTTCATTGGATATCTATTGTTCTTCTCCATATCTCTGTATTATGTTATTCAATATGTTATTCATTTTGTTCTTCTCTTAAATCCAAATCAGGTGCTCAGTACTTTACTAAACTTGATCTCCATTCTAGCTACTACTAGATATATATTAAAGAAGCAAACATCCCCAATACTTCCTTTAGAACTCATGAGGGTCACTATGAGTTCTTAGTCATTCCCTTTGGCTTGTGCAATTCCCCCTCCACCTTCCAAAGCCTCATGAATCATGTCCTCTGTCCTTTTTCTCCGTCCTTTTGTCATAGTTTTCTTTGATGATATTCTCATCTATAGTAAAAATTGGCCATCCCATCTTGCCCATGTGGATCAAGTTCTCCATCTACTCTCTTAGCGCAAATTTTCCTAAAACAATGTAAATGTGCCTTTGGAGGCTTAGAAGTGGAGTACCTAGGCCATATTATGGGAAATAATGGTGTACAGGTTGATCCTAAGAAAATTGAATATATACAGGATTGGCCTCTCCCTAAAACTCTTAATACCTTGCGTGCATTTCTGGGTTTAACAAGTTACCATTGCAAGTTTATTAAGAAATATGGAAAACTAGCAGCCCCTCTCATGACTCTCCTTAAAAATAATTCCTTCACTTAGACTCTAGCCGCTAACCAATCCTACCAGGCATTGAAAGAAACTATGTGTACAACTTTGGTCCTAACCCTTCCTAACTTCACCGAGACTATTTTCTTGGAATGCGATGCCTCTGGAAAAGGAATTGGGGCAATTCTCATGCAATACGGTCAACCTTTGTATTTCACCAGCAAACAACTTCATACAAAAATTTGGGCCAATCCATATATGAAAAAGAAATGTTGGATATTTTGCATGCCATGGATCTTTGGCATCCTTATTTAATGGGAAAACACTTCCATATTAAAACTAATCACCAGAGTCTCAAGTATTTTATGGAACAAATAATTTCATCCATGGAGCAACAAAAATGGGTCACCAATATATTCGGCTAGGATTATGAGATATTTTATAAGAAGGGAAAAAAAATTTGGTTACAGATGCTCTTTCCAGAAAATATGAAAAAGAAGGATCCCTCTTTTCCCTTTCTTTCATTGTATCGGCTTAAATATATAGTTCTTTCATAGCTTCATGCTTCACCCACCGTTCAACATTCAGGGTTTACCAAAACCTATAAAAGGTTAAAAAGTTATTTTTTTTGGGATGGTATGAAATAGGACATTCACAACTTTGTGGATGAATGCGATGTCTTTCAATGCAACAAGGGAGAAACAGTCAAATACCCCAACACACTCCAACCCCTTACAATTCCCCCTTCTATTGGTGGGATATCTCTATGGATTTTATTATGGGCCTACCTAAATATGGAAACAAAATAGTTATCATGGTGGTGGTTGATTATCTTTCCAAATATGCTCATTTATGTGCTTTGGAACATCCCTTCACTGCCTCCATAGTGGAACAATTTCTCATGGATAATATCTTCAAAATTCATGGCATGCCACAGTCTACTGTCTCTGACAAGGATTCCATATTCACCAACAATTTTTGGAAAGAATTGTTCAAGCTATAGGGCACCCAATTACATCTCAGCACCACTTATCATCCCCGAACTAATGGCTGAATTGAAATTGCGAAGAAGTGTTTGGAAACCTATTTTAGGTGTTTTTCATCAGATCACCAGCATCAATGGGATTGATGGTTACCACTAGCTGAATGGTGGTACAACACATCTCACCATACAACCACTCACATGACTCATTTTGAAGTAGTATATGGAAAACATCCACCATGAGTTTTCTCATATATGTCAGGTGTATCTAAGGTTTAGGAGGTTGAAAAAACTCTTACTATGCATGAAGCCATTCTCCGTACCCTAAAAGACAGTTTGGTGTTGGCTCAAAATCACATGAAGCAACAAGTATATCAAGGTCATTATGAACGTCAATTTGTTGAAGGGGATCATGTGTTTCTTTTTCTACACCCTTATAAGCATACCTCCCTCAAAGATGAACATTCTCAAAATCTTTCTCCCAAAATTTATGGTCCTTATACCATTCTGAAGCGTGTTGGGTATGTAGCTTACCATTTAGCTCTACCCAATGATTCTAAGCTCCATATAGTTTTTTATGTCTCATGTTTAAAGAAGGTGATTGGAGTTAAGTGCCAAACTTATCAAACCCATCTCCGAGAGTTGGAAAAAGAAGGTTCCATTTGGCTACATCCCCAAGAAGTATTGGACCAGTGTGAACGTCATCTCTGTCGGTGCACCACCAAGGAAGTATTAGTGAAATGTAAATATACAACCCCAGAAGATGCCACGTGGGAGCCAGCTACCATTCTTCAACAATTGCCTCATCTCAAGCCTTGAGGACAAGGCTATTTTTCAAAGGGGAGGGCATGTTAGGGACCTAACCTCCATATCTCCTCATGTAGGTAGAATAATATATTTTCCATGTAATAAAGGTCGATGTTAGTCTATAAGGCCTATTTAATAAATGAAAACAAGTCAATGTAAGAATACCTAATATAAGCTTCCGCTTCTAGAAAGATCTTTCACTAGCAGGTTATTTAGAAGATATAATTAGTATAAATAAGAGAAGGAGGCATGAGAAATCTATTTCTTATGAATTATTGTAATAGAGATTTTATGTGTTGGAGGTTTCCCCCTCGAAAAGGGAAGTGAACATTGTTTCCTATAAATAAAGGTATTATTTTGGTGGTATGGTTTCATCTATTATGTTGTTCTGTTGTTATTCTCTGCAATATTTATGTTTTCATCTTATAATAGATCTAGTACCCTACATCTACTCTCTTTTCTCTGGTATATAAATGATGAAAGTACAAACAAAGAGGCACTCTCCATGGAGTTTCCTTTGACCTATGGCATGTATGGATGCTACATAATCTCTTCTCATCTTTTAGGCACATAGAATACCAGTCTAAGATGTTCTTCTCAACTATGGAATAATATATGATGCAAAATAATGGAACCCCTTCTCCTCACAGTGGCTTGGTATTTAACATAGCTTGATAGCCATTTGGGGGTAGGTTTTTAACTTCCTCAACCCTTAATTGTGATAGGGTTTTGGAACTTCTAGAATCTTCTTGAAATTACATATGTGGCTAGCCCCATATGCATGAGTAACGGGGGATGACATGGCATCCTCTCGTACCATGGTGGTCAACATGGTAGGTCAACTTGTGGGAGGAATAAATTTTGCATAGGAGCTATGATTGGCACGATATTCACATCATTGGAAAGATATCAATGTGTGGAATAAAGTCATGGGGTACAAGCTATGATAGGAAATATTTAACACAAGAAAAGGTCGTTTGATGCCTCAAAATGGCCCTAGAATGTTCTAGACCCCAATTTTCCAAACTGGGACCTGCCACTAAAATGGCCTTGCAAATTGATTCCTCCAATTTTTTCAACTATGAAAGGATTGATATAGAAAAAAAATAATATAATCATCCAATCCAAATCACTCCCTAGTTTATATCGGGGTATTGAGAACCATACTTAATGATAAAATACTTCTGAGGGCCCTAACATATTTATCAGAGGCCAATGATACCCTCTAGAGGTAATGTATAATGCTTCGATAAATTTTTCATGTTCTTGGACACCTCAAATATTTATTTAGGACCTAAAACATGGAATTATTCCCCTCAGCATTTCTAGGGCCCTCAAACACATACTTTGTTCTCAAAACCACCTAGTGGCACCAACATCCACAATAATATGAAAATGATACCCTCAAGAGGTGATGTGTGGTTATTTGAGGCATCCTTCTTTTCCCTAGATGGAAAAATTATTTCTTTGGGGCCTAATGTTCATGTTTCCTCCCATATCCATGTTCAGGGTCCTAAGACCTATACCTAATGCTAGCAAATACTAGTGATACCTATATACCTAGTTAGATGCAAAGAATGCCCTGCACGAGTCATTTGTGGACATTCAAGATGTCTTTCTTTCCCCCATGAGCCTATAAGATTCATTTATGGACTAACTATTGGGTTTCTTCCTCTAACCATATCCAAGTTACAGAGACTCATACTCTTTGTTTAGAAAATCATAATGCTAACCATTCCATTTAAGAGACCAAATATACCTTTGAAATGTCCTTCATGGTTGGTAAACATGTTGTTGATGACCCTATATTCTTACAAGCTTCCCTTGGAACATTCTTGTTAGACCTA
>ML777382.1:308352-319453 GCA_009831015.1 Picea engelmannii | reverse complement strand
TAAACATCTAGTAAAATGGAAATCTTAGTAAGGAGAATGAATGTTATCAAGTGGAAATCCTAAACTTTGGAGGATCTATTATCCCTTACATTCATAATCTTTTCAAGATGGTAGTCAAGAAGGGTTTTCCAATACCATGAACTTAAAGCCTTGTTGTTCATATTTTAAAAAGAAATGACAAAAATAACCTATCAAATTATGGGATTGTTATTATTAGTCCTCTCTTCTAGATAAATTTTTAAAAATTGATTCATGGTACATTTAATTTCCATTCTTATGTCATTTTTGTGATAATTGTTATCCTAGTCCCTTAAATTTGAATTATACCTTTTGTCTCTTATATATACCAAGGCGACCTAATTTTAGGAATAATATCATCTTGTGCATTTGATCTATTATATAAGTAGGTTTTCCACTTAAAAACACTTCTTGTTCATTCACTATCTATATTTTTTAAGGTGTGGAAATATTCATGTCTTCTATTTTTAATTCTACTTGGTATGTTTTTTTTTTTTTTAACAAAAATGGTTAATGTAGCTTATATTAGATAAACAATGGCAAGCCACTCATGTGGTTACATAGATCATGGTATACAAGACCAGGCTAGACTGCCATACAAAGATTATTATAAATTACTGACTTCTAGAAATACTACCATTAACAGAGACAGACAACACAGATAGATGTCGTGCCTGGCTTGTACAAAATACCAATACATAGTATTTGATTCAATCTGGTGTTGTTGACTAGTTACTTCTAGCCTTTCTTCTTGTCTTGATCTCTCTCCATCTTCCATTCACTATTCATCTGCTCCATCTTTTGCTCCAAAATTATGACCCTGTCTTCAATTTCTTCTTGCAGGTATTTCAGTTCCTTCTTCGGATTGTCCAGTTCCTCACACATTCCAGTCTTGGTGTGAATTATGTCAAGCTCCAACACTTCCATTCTCTTTCCTGCCTCGCCATCTAGATTTTGGAGAAAATCGTCCAGGTTGTTTAGAATGCCACAGAGCTTCTTCATACTTTCTTCTAGAGCCAAAATTCGATCCTCCACTATTGGTTTGCTACCTGAGCTTGAAGCCATTGGATCATCTCTGTTGGGAAGATACTGCTAGATCAAGTCGCCTTTCTTCTTCTCCTTTTTCTCTTTTTCCTTTGATGTGTTTTCCTTTCCCTTCCCTTCTGCATGAATTAATAAGTGAGCCCCTTGAATCCTTGCACCCACATGTTGCAGAGTTGAGGTATGGGCTGCCACTGCAAGTCAACGACCAAATGATGTCATCCTCCCTCCACCTAAAGCCCGCATGAACTGGATGATGCGTATCTATCCTCTCTCCTTCAGTGTGTCTTGTCCAAATGACCATTTTTAGAATCGATTTCATTTGTGGGATTATGGGATTTCCCAGTTTGCCAAAACCCCATTGAGGAGCAAACTCCCCTTTCCCAAGATTGCTCCCAGGTTGGCCTCCTCATCCACTTGAGAATTGTTCCCACGGAGGACATGGAAAATTTGAAGAGTTTGAAACTTCCCCATTAGAAGCTTGATTTTGTCTGAGTCCCTAGGGAAACCGAAGAATGCTAGTTCCATCAGAATTTGAAATGATCCCTCCTCCACTGGCAGCCCACGGGTTCCCTTTGGAGGCTCCATCAAAGGAAAGAAAATTGGAGTTCTTGGAGAGTTTCCATTCCTCTAGTTCTTGCTTCCCCATCTTGAGCTCCCAGCTGCATTTAGGAGAGAAATGAGGACATGGAGTCAGAGGAGCTTGGATGCCCATATGCCTCAGCCAATCTTCTTCATATCTGTCTAGAGGGATTTTATTTGCCACCTTGATGAAGTTAGGGTTACTCTCACTAAAGAGAGCTTGCAAGATACAAGATATATAAAATATGCAGAACAAAAATAAAATGATAGAAATGGCAGAATAGCAGTAAACCTCCACTCAAGTCGTAGGTCGAGCCATGAGGACATGGGCCCGAATCTCCTCCTTGAGGCCACTGATAAAACACTCTCAAAAGAAAGCATTAGTCATGCCCTCTGTTCAAAACGCCAGATGCTCAAATGCAGATATGAAGTCTTCTAATGTGCATGATTGCTTCAATTTTAACAAACAACCCAAACGGTTGGTGTCAGTGCCAAAGCGTTCATAAATCTCAGCAACAAATTGGGTCCAAGCAATATACCCTTGACGGGAAGTTTTTCTCCATTGCCACCATTGCCAGCGTTCTTTATCTAGATGGAGAAAAACATACCGAAGTTTGGCCAAGTCATCTGTAATGTTGTAGAGAGAGAAATAATGCTCCATTTGGGTGACCCAACCAGTGGGGTCTGAGCCATCAAATTTGGTTACATCCACCCATGGAAGGCATATCTCCTTTTGAAAGTGATGGGGTTGAAAGGAATGGGAAGAAGTTTCACCTTCAATATTTTTATGTGCATCAGGAAAAGAGTCATCGGTAGGGATCTTGAGTTTGGTGCAGAGTGATGCAAAGATAGATTCAAGCTGGGTGGTCAGTTTGTGTTTGACTTCTGCCATGGCGGACTGCACAGCTACATTTATGGATGCATTTATGGAGGCATCACAGGAGGCAATAGTAGCAATGAGTTGTTGCACTTCTTGTTGGGTCTCGAGGAATCCAAATTGCAAGGTGTTGAAGCGAGACTCTAGTTCTTGGCTATGGGTATGGGCCATGAGGATGGGTGAACTGAAAAGGGAGCGGGCAGGGTCAGAAATTTTTGCAGAAAAATGATATGGATGAATGTGATAAGGGAGGAGAGATGAATCTAATGGAATAGGTGTCAAATAATGGTGAAAAATTTCCAGACAGTTGTGGGGTTATACTTTGGTCTGAAGAATGCTGCAGTGCTGAAATCCACAAATTCTGAACTAGAGAGTATTTAGTTAGCAACCCAAGCATAGATGCATGTCAATAGATCTCACCAGTTTAATTTTTTTATGTTATTATTTATGTTCCCCAAGGTTTAGGTATTCAAGGGTTCTACAGACAAGGGTTTTCCCTGTGCTATATCTCTCTGATATATCTGCGGGGTCCAACAGTAGTACTCGACCCAATATCTCAGGGCACTAACTAAGGAGGATAGACCGTACCCTTAGCTGTACTACTCGACTACCCAGGTACTAGAGAGAATCTTCCCGAGTGTTTTTCTCGGTGAAACTATAGCAGTCCGACGGCCGATAGATTTATCTAAAGAGGGCTTCAGGAAATCTAGGTCGATTCGTACACAGGTGTTGTCTGATGTGCTACCACTTGAAGGGGTACCAACAAGGGTTACAAGGGTGGCCAACAGATGTGTGCTTAAGAACCACTTGTATTTACTGCGTGTATGAATCCCTCAACCATGGGTTTATGTGCGTAACGACAGATCTTTGTTTCTTAAATATGTCGGGATACGTCTCTAGCTTGAAAAAAAAAATACCCACAATTTCTGCCAAGGAAAGTGCTCTGCTACCACTTGCAAGATACCAGATATATAAAATATGCAGAACATAAATAAAATGCTAGAAATGGCAGAATAGCAGTAAAATATCCAGCATAATCTTCACAATACACAGAAATGATATATGAAATAGCAATAGAAAAAGCACTTTGATTCAAAAATAAATGTTCATAGGCCTCTTCGAGGGGGCAACCTCCAGTCAAGCAGTGCTCTGTTACAATAATCTCCAAACTAGGGTTCTCATACCCTTGCCCCTTATTTATACTAAATCTATCTATTAAGAGAAGCATCTAGGGGAAGATCCTTCTAGAAGCGAAAGCTTCTATTAGGTCTTCTTACATCCGCCTTATTCTATTTTATTGAAAGGCCTCATTAATATTAACCTTTATTACATTTGAATACATTGATCTACCTATGTGCAGGTTAGGACCTTAACAGAGCCTTAATCCTTAAGGCTACTTGATCCGGGGTCCTCTTAGTCTCTCTGAAAATCTGGTTATTCCTTTCGATCCAGACCTTCTAGAGGATAAATTTTGGGATCAATTTCCAAAGGGATAATAGATGTCCTTGCTTGGTCATCCGGAAAGGGTACAAGGAAAGACAGTCTGACAGCAAAGAGTGAGTTTCCTTCGGTAAAGAAGAGGCTAGGTCTCCAAGACCCAGAGTAGAAAGCCAGACCTCCTTGGAAAAAGGGCATTCCAACAACAAGTGGTTTGTCAGTTCTTCCTCCTGGCAGAAAAGAGAGCATCTAGTGGGCCCTTCCCATCCTCTCCATTTTAGGTTTTCCCTTGATAGATCTCCCCTATGCGCCACTATCCAGAAAAACATATCTATCTTCGAAATACATTTCAGAATCCAAACAGCTTTCCAGATCACCAGGTTAGGAGGAACATGGGGGATTGCGGCGAAGTGGAGATACTCGACAGCCATGGAGTATGGTCTAGCTTGATGGCCCGATCCTCTCCGGTCTTTTTTATTTTCCTATAGAGGGGATTTCCCTTGAAGCATTCTCTTAAGAGTGGACCAATCTTCCTCCAGTGTTTGGGGGAGGTTTGTAACTTTCCAACTTAACCAGGAGCGCTTTTCATCATTTCCCCAGCAAGAAATGTCTCAGAGGCTTTTAATATTTTGAGTTTGCATCCAGTCCCTAATTCACCCTAGGTCCTAGTGCTCTGAGAGTGGTGTTTCTCCCAGGATAGAATCTTTCCAGATATTGATATATTTCCCATTTCCTGGAATCCAAGTGATTTGGGCTCGGAAAGATTGCATTGCTTTCTAGAAAAGGGTGAAGATAGGGGAAACTTTTCCCACTTTTGCTGGTTTTTCTAAACAATTCTTCCTTGGACCTAGAAAACATTTCTTCCAGAGTGCTCTTTTGCACCAAGTGGAGTTCCCTATAATTGTGTTCCATAAGATCTTTTCCCCCAATGCTAAGTTTTGAGTGTGGAGATTTTTGAGCTAGAGGCTCCCTTCTAGATAAGGTTTGGAGATTTTCCCCCACCTTATGAGATGCAACTTTCTTCCTGTTTGCTTCCCTCCCTCCCAAAGGAAATGCCTGATCATCATTTCTATCTTCTGGATAACTGTGCCAAGTGCTAGAAGAAGGGAGCTTTGATAGATTGGAAGGCTAGCCAACACAGCCTTGATTAGAACTACTTTGCTTGCTAGGTTTATCCAATTGGCTCCCCAAGAGTTGATTCTATTGTTAATCCTTTCTATCAAATGATTCCAGTGGGTTTCTCTAGAGGTGGATTTGAAGATAGGGACTCCCAAATACTTGAATTCATCCCAATTGGTGCAACCTTCCATTCCCAGGACTCTTGAGATTTCGGGCATTTCCCTTGGGGTGATGTTCCATCCATATATTTTACTTTTGTTCAGACTAATCGGGATGCCTAAAATTTCTTTGTAGGTGTCCAAATCCTTTTTGAATTTTCTGGCTATCATTGTACTCGCACCTCCAAGTAGCAACGTGTCGTCTACAAACTGGGCATGATTGATATCCTTTACACCATTTGTGATATGGAGACCAAACAGATTATGATGCATTTGGCCATAATCAAGCTGAAAGATTAGAACAAAATCTTGGATGGTGTAGAGGAGGGGGGAGAGGGGGCAGCCTTGTCTAAGGCCTCTGGAAGCTGGAAAGAATTGAGTGGCTCTTCCACTGACTAGGGGGGAAATCCAGGGAGAAGCGATACAAGCTTTGATCCAATTTATGAAGGGAGGTGTGAAACCTAACTTCCCCATTACCTGGAACATAAAATTGTGTCTTACCCTGTCAAACGCATTGGCTAAGTCTAGCTTGACTATCATATCTTTATCCTTCCATTGTATATTCGAATGCAGAGCCTCTTGAACCAAGATGATATTATCCATTATATGCCTACCTTTAATGAAACCACCTTGATTTTTCGGGATGATTGCAGGGAGGATGCTTTTTAATCTATTTTCTATAATCTTGGTAAGTATTTTGTAACTGGTATTGCACAGGGAGATTGGATGAAACCTGTCAAACCTAGTCGCTCCTCTTTCTTTCAGGATCAGTGCTAGGAAGGAAGAGTTAGTTCTTCCTCCAATTTTGACGTAGGACTGGTACATCTTGATGAGCTTGGTGAGGTTCGATTTGATGATGTCCCAACTATTATGAAAGAATCTGGCCATGAAACCATTTGGGCTAGGGGCTTTGTCTGAGTGCAGCTGGTCTAAAGCCTCTTTAATTTCTTGCTGATCCAATTCTATGATTAATTTGTTGTTGACATCTTCCTAGATATAATTTTGAATAAGATTCAAAGGGTAAGAAGTAAATTCAATGGCCACGTCCTGATTTTCTATGTAGAGGGTCTCAAAAATTTGCATGGCTGCAAATTTGATGCCTTCAAAATCCATTATGGTCTAGCCTTGAGTGTGGATTTATGTTACCTTTTGGAACTTCTTTCGGGCCTATGCTTTCTTTATGAAAATTTTTTGTGTTCTTATCCCCTACTTCCAGCAAGAGACATCTAGATTTTTTATGCCAATATTTCTCTTCTTCTCTGCAAGCTTGATGCCAATTTTTTTGCAGCTTTTCCTCTTGCTATAAGATTTCTTGGGTGATATCCAAGCCTTCCATTTGGATCTGATGATTTTCAAGATGCCTTTGTACTTCTTGTCGATTAGCTATTGGATTAGAGAGGGTTTTGGCCCAGATCCTTTAAGCCACCTTTAGCTTTCTTAGCTTTTCTTCCCATACAAAGAAGGGGGAACCTTTCACTGTACCATTCTAGACTCTAGAAACCAAGGCTGAATAGCTTGCCTCCTGGATCCATTTTGGGTTGAATCGAAAGGGGATCAGACCATGGTTGGTTTCTAGGGACAGATCCAGGGTGATAGGTTTGTGATCTGAAATGTTGTGTGGGAGAATGGCAGACGTAAGATTGAGTCCCAACATTAAGAAAGAGCTTTGGACTAGGAATCTATCTAGCATTGCTGTGATATGCCCTGGTCCCACCCTTTTATTAGTCCAGGTGTAATTCCCTTTAGTTGGCTTTATATCCTCCAATTCCCAGGAAGAAATTAAGTCCTCTACCCATTCCCTTGCCAGGTCACAGACAATTGTGCCTCATTTTTTCTCAGTTGTTGCAAGGGTTAGTTTGAGGTCCTCCCCAAGGATGATGTTTTCTAGATCATTTTGCTGCAAAAATTCCCTTAAAGTTTCCCAATTTTTTTTTTTTATCTTCTATCAGAATAGGTACATAGAGGTTGAAGAGGCTTACCTGACAACCTATTCCCAAATGGAGTAGGCCTGTGAAGATCCAGTGTTTGCATGCTTCAGAATTGATTAGGTCATATTTATTTGAGTTCCATAGTGTGCCCAGGCCGCACGAGGTGCCTCTTTCACTTTCAATAATTCCTTTGCTGGTGTTCCATCTATCATTTACTTTCCTAATAAATTCTTGTCCATCCATTTTGGTTTCTTGAATCAACAGGATCTCAAATTTTGAGGTTTTGATAATGTCTTTTAGTTCTTCTTCCTTTATCTTATTGTCGAATCCCCTACAATTCCAAGAAGTGAGTTTCGTTGGTTACCTAATGGGGAGGTGAGGCCTCCTTGGGGGGCCTTGGATTATTTTTTGGTTTGTCTGACACTGATCAACTATTTAATGGTTGGCTGTGATCCATTCAGGATGTCCTTGTAGGTCTCCTTTTTTCTTTCCTCTTTTTTTGTTTTCCTGCCTCTATTTGTTTTTTTTTGGGGTGATGTTAGTGCTGTTATTTTCCTCAGTGCTACTATCTGAGAAGACCTCACCTTCTTCCATCTCCAGATCTTTGTTGTTTCCTTTTGATTTTGGTTCCTGCTCCCTCATCTTCTCTTGTGTTGTGGTTTCTGTCCGATCTGAGGCGGGACACCATGGTTTCGAATCCGCCTCAAGGTTTGGTAGGGGTTCATTTTCTGTTGCATTATTCTCCTTTTCTGAGTCAGTTATTGAGCCACTATTTCTTGCTTCGACATTGGCTCCTTGTTCCTCTGGCTGTGCTTGGCTCATTTTATCAGATCTTGTGCCCTTTACTTTTGAGGAGGGCCTTCCTCTTCTCTCCTATTGCCAACCTTCTCTTGCTTCTTTGTCCTTGCTAAGATCCTTTGGGCAACTCCTCTGGGAATGACCATATTCATGGCATCCCCTGCATTTGAACGATAGTTGTTCATAGTTTAGCTTTTGATAATGCTGTCATTCTCCTACCTTTAACTCGATCGCCTATGGAAGACCAACCTCGAGGTTTACTTCCACACATATGTGGGCACATTAATATTGATCCTTTGGATATTCTCTATCGATGTACTGTCCGAGCCCATTACCTATTGCTTTGAGCGAGGAAGTGTTCTAGTAGTGTAATGGGAGATTTGGGAGTCTGACCCATACCGATACTTCCTTTGGGACCTCCGATTCTGGATCAAATCTAGGGTTCTAATGGTTCAGGTAGAGTCCTTGGGTTCCCATGAAATAGGGTCCATTTCTAAAGATTAGATCTCGGTCTGCTTCTAAGATGAATTCAAAGATGTAATAGCCTCTTCCCACCGCATAGAAAGTAACATTGTTTTGTATCAAAGGTTTCCAGTTCATTTGAATCCAATTAAATGTGGTATTGACAGAAGGCCAGAGCCCCATGAACTGGCCAACCAGTCCACGCTTTGACAAAGACACTACTACTTGCATGGGATTTTCTGAAGGAAGATCGATTTCAGGGACTGATTCCAGATATTTAACGAAGCTGGGTGGAGCTACAGAAGGAAGCTTCTTTCCATTGGCAGTCAAAATATTACGGAAGGTCGAGCTGGGAGAGGGAGCGACATGGCCCTCCCCACCTCCGGTGGTGGCCATGGATAGCCCAAGTTGTCATAGCTAACCCACACATGGTGCTTCCTCTAAATTGTTGCTAATTCTACTTGGTATGTTAGGTCCATAACATTTGGTATTAGAGAAGAAGGTTCTTGGGTCAAACATGACATCTTATCATTTTAACTTTAACTTATTTTCAAGGTGAAAAATATTCAGGGTGTAAAGAGGACATATCCTAATAGCTTGGGTATATATATATATATATATATATATATATATATATATATATATATATTTTAAATATAATTTTGGAGCTATAGGTTGTGGAAGTTAGGGTTTTTCCGTACTTCTAAAACTAGTCTCAAACATGTGTTTTCAATAAAATAGTTATATCTAAAGCTACCAAGCTCCAAGATTGGACTTATTTCTAGAGTAAATTGGAATTATAATAAAGTTAAGATAAAATGTTGTGAGGTCGGGTATAATAATACATAAGTCAACTTAAATGGACATTTTTTACATTACCAAACCTCATGGAATTGTGGCTTAATTGTATTAAAAATCCACTTTAGAATAGAAATAAGTACACATTAAATGAAATTGGGGTTTAAATTGGAAACAATACATACAAGAGTAGTTTGGGTCCAAATTTCAAATGTGGAAGGGAAATATTGGTGACATGGTAGTCTATACAAGTTTTATCTCCTGAAATAGGGAAAAAATAAAAAGTTATAGTAATGCAATCATAACTCTCTATTATGAGGTCTGTATTAATTGAGACTAGTGGGAGCATCAATATAACATTTCATATTGCATCTTGTAAAAATTTCAACAAAAGAGGATCAAAATTGGTGAATATGTAATAGTTCAAAGGTCATCCTACATGACAATCAACAAATAAGGGCTTAAAATGGTATATTAACTTGAAACGTTTAGAAAAATTTATTGGAAAATCAGTTTGGGGTGATTCAAAAACTAGGATAAAAACAAAAAACAGGATATTTCTAGGTGAATATTATTTTTGGCTCACATGTCAAGGGGTTCTATAAAAATTCTACATGTACTAGACATTTAGAGAGCTTGTCATTGACACCCGAAGAAAATGGAAATGTGGAATTTATGATATTCAATATGGAAAATAAATTGGATACCATGGAAACCAAAATGGTAAGTAATTTTGACGTCATAGATATGATAATAAAAATAGAATTTAAGTATTTTAAAAGGGATCTTAAAGAAAATGTAAAAAATGAACTTAAATAGATGGCTAGCAAATATGATCTCAAGTACATGAAGGGGGGTGATTTTGAATGAACTAAGATTCATCTATACACTTAATTCACCTCCCCAAGAAGATATAAGAAGAAAAATATGGTTGATTCCCAGTCACATATGGATAAAATTGAACCACAATTGGAGAAAAAGAGGTTTGAGTCCCCAATGCTTGATCTCTATTTACTCTATGATCCACATCATTGTGGGGTAACCTTGACATGGAGAAACTACCTAATTACAAATATTAATATGATAAATATTCATGGTAGTGATATAATAGCATGGATATTCTAAATGGACCTATTCTTTGATGTATACCAACTACCAACTTTACAAAAGGTAACTATTCAATCCTTTTATTTAGAAATTGATCAATTTGTTATGTAGCAATGGATTTGTGATCATAAAAACAATTATGTCATGTCTTGGTTTGTTTTATGTATTAATTAATATAACATTATGGGGATATTATTAGCAACACATACTGTAACCAATTGATAAATATCAAGTAAAGAGTTTTAGTTATAAATCATATTCAAGACTTTCAAAAGTTGAGTCTTAGAGTGAAGAACATTCTAGAGGATAATTTGTTAGATCTCTTTATGGTAAATTTAAAGGATAATGTTAAAAATGAGGTACATATATTTTAACCTAAATCACTGGAGAATAATTTTGGTATGCAATCGAATTTGAAAGTAAAAATATGGATACTAGAAGGGTTTCCACTAACACCTATATAGGTTTTCATGTTTCCACTCTGAACATCAATCAAGCTATAAGGATATAAACTTATAAAATGAATGAAAGTAGATAAAAGGGGATGTGTTTCAATTTGGATATACATTACAGTAAATAGCATAAGTGTATTGATAAAAAAAATTCTACATAGATTGTGGAGAGGGAGAAGAACAAGAGTAGGAACCCTCTCAATCAATATAAGATACTGCTCTAACCATATCTTTTCATTCTTTGGTTGGCATTAGAACATCTCTCTCTCTCTCTCTCTCTCTCTCTCTCTATATATATATATATATATATATATATATATATAT
>ML777382.1:294921-308189 GCA_009831015.1 Picea engelmannii | reverse complement strand
AATTCTCATTATCTTATTATATCAAGAAGTATAGTTTATATATATATATATATATATATATATATATAAGCTAACTATATCGATTAATCCTAGTAGTACCCATAATTTCATTAATTGTAAATTGCCCAAAATTCTCATTTTGTTATTATATCAAGAAGTATAGTTTTAAGTAATAGTTGTAGATGGAGGTTCCATAAATTGTTAAAAGAAGCACCATAGCGTTAAGCTAATGATGGAATATTATTTGTTTGATATCCTAATGATTTCAATCCAAATATGTGGCGCTAATGTGGTTTCGAAGGTATAATGGTTGCAATAATTGGGAATACTGGATTTTGATTCTAGGGAAATTTTCAAGATATTTTCCTTATAAGGAAAGGAATTGTAACTTGGAGGTACCTAAGGGAAATACTTTAAAGTGATAATATCTAATAGCATGGAAAACTTGTTAAATAAATGGACACCATGGTGTAATTGCACTACTATTCTCACTATATGTTACAATATCTAAACCCTCTATTGCCTTGGATATCTCCATAATTATCGATAATCATTCCAAGGTATTTGTAGAGATGCCTAAAGAAATTATCCTTGTTAGAGAGGATGATTACACTATTCAATTGCAATTACAAAATATTCCTCTTAACATCATACCTTATAGATAACCTTATGCCCAAAATAATGAGTCTAAGTTCATGGTTCAAGAAATATTAGAAACAGGCATTATTGAACCCAACAAAAGTGATTTCTATTCATCAATGTTGATGGTTTCCATGAAGGATAGTTCATATATTATTTTTCCACATTATAAATATCTCAATAAGATCACAATTAAAGAAATGTTTCTTATTCTTTCCACTAATGAATTTTTAGATGAATTATAAACATCCATTTTCTTTACTAAGTTGGATATCTATTTAGGATCATCGTATTAGAATGAGGGAACAAGTTGTCCCCATAACAACCTTTATAATGCATTAAGGTCATTATGATTTTTTGTTGATTCTATTCTCCTTACTAACGCACCTTCCACATTTCAAAGATTAATGAGTTCTATTTTCATGAACTTTTCCATCAAATTTGTGTTATTATTTCTTGATGATATACTAAACTACAAGAAGTGTTAATAAGATAATGTGAAACATGTTGACATGGTTTCAAAACTATTGGAGGAAAAAAATATATATGCAAATACTTCCAAGTGTTCCTTTGGGATTTACGAAGTGCAACATTTGGGTCATATTTTATCTCACAAATGCATTAAAGTGACCCTAAAAAAATAAAGGCTATGACGGAATGTCCAATTCCAAAAAAATTGAATAATATTAAAGGATTCTTAGGATTGATTGGATAATAACACATGTTTGTCAAGAATTATGGTCAAATAACATCACTTCTAACTATGTTATTGAAGAAGGATGCATTTTTTGGACTTGAGAAGAAATCAAATCTTTTGAAAAACTTAACGATGGTATGTGTGTAACTCTTATCTTGTCCATGCTTGAATTCAAAAAATCCTTTACTGTGGAGTGTGATACCTTGACGTATGGTATTGATGTAGTATTAATGTAATTTAAAGGAATCTCTCTTTCCTTTGAGAGCTTCCAACTTATATGAAAGAGCTTATTGGAAACAATTTATGAGAAATAAATGTCATCCATACTACATGTAGTTAATCAATTGCATCCTTACTTCATAGGAAGATACTTTAGGGTAAAAAAATCATGATAGTATAAATAATTTCTTGGAACAACGACTATATTTAGAAGATCAATAAAAAATACATGACATAGGTTCTGGGCTATGACTTTGAAATTATCCACAAAAAGGTGAAACAAAATGTGGTGACAAAGTCACTTTAAAGGAAATAAGAAAACGTTGAGAGCTTACTTTGTGTTAATTCCATTCTACAGGCTTATCTGGTGGAAGAAGAAAGTAGAATATGGAAGTAGGATCAAAAGACATGAAACTTTATTTAGTATCTGTATGAGGTATCTAGTGTAAGAAATAAATTATATGGGATAATAATTCACATTAATATCATGATTTAATATATTTATGTAATAATTCCCAACTCAAATAGAAGGTCATTTTGGAATTTCACACTTCTCCTATACGAAGACATTCAAGGTTTTTGAAAAATTACCATAGGATTAAGATAATAAAAACCCCAGTTTTTATAGAAAAATAAGCCATACCAAGTCATCTTTAGTAATATGTATCAATGGGTTTTATCATATGTCTACTAAATTACGAAGGAAATAATTCGATCATGGTGGTGGTGGATCAATTCACAAAGTAAGCCCATTCTATCTTTGTTTTTCATCATCTTCAAGAGATTACAATAGATACATGATTCATGGAAAAAAATTCTAAGTTACATGGGAAACCTAAGATTAGTGTAAGTGATAGAGATCCAATTTCCACTGGTAATTTTTAGATTAAATTATTTTCTTGTTTTGGTTCTCAATTAGCTCAAAACTCATCTTACCATCCTCAATTTGATGGGAAATTGAAATTGTGAATACACATTTGGAAGGTTATCTTCATTGCTTTGCATATAATAAATAAACACAATGGGTGAATTGGTTACCCTTGGTAGAATGGTGGTACAACACTTCCTCCCATATTTCATAAAAAAAATCCCCATTTATGTCACTTTATGGGTATCATCCTCCATCCATCACATCACCCTTGAGAGGGAAAGATAAAATTAAATTAATGGAGGATCATATAGAGAAACAAGAACAGGTTCTCCAAATACTCAAGGATAATGTGGTTATAACATAAAAAATGAATAAAATCTAAGTAAATCAACATCACAATGAAGGAATTTTCAAGTGAGGATTTTTCAAGTGAGGATTGGGTATTTTAGATGATGCAACCATACAAATAGATGCATTTCAAGCAAAAAAATAAGGATAATAAATTAACAAGTATTGTGGCCCCTATAAGTTTTTGAAGAGTATTAGCAGTATGTATTAAAAATTGTATTTTCCACCATATTTACATGTACATCTAGTTTTACATGTTTCTTTCCTAAGGAAGGTAATTATAGGTGACAAGATCCTAATTCAAACTATATTGCTAGAGATTTATGATGAGGGGAAAATCATACTAGAAGCTTAAAATATCGTTGAAACATGGATCAAGCAACTACAAAATTGAGGAATTACCGAGAACCTCATTAAGTGGAAGAGAATACTACTAGAATATGCAACATGGGAAGATGATTTATTCCTGTATAATCATTCCTAACTATCAAGCATTGATGGTAACACTTCTTTGAAGGGATGGGGAATATTAATCTCTAATTCATGGACATTACATTTCTATTATTATGTTATTGTTGTTATCATTTGTCAATTGAATATTCCATATTATTTAGGTAGAAACAATTGAATATTAGTGAAGATCAGATCTGGTGTTCTAGCAAGAAAAGATTGTAATGACATATCTAAGGAAAAACTAGAAGAATATGCAATACGATATTGTGAAGACAAACAAAAATAATAAGGAGAGAGTGTCGATCAGATCTGGTGAAAGTAGAAGTAGTGAGTGTAGAGAAGATATGGTGAAAGAAGAAGTAGAGAATTTGGAGCAGATTTGGCGAAAGTAGAAGAAAAAATAATACTAGTGAAGAAAATGCATATGAAGAACTTGTAAATAGGTTGGTTCCTACATAAAAAACAACTCTGGGTGATTGGAGTCTCCAGTAGGTCGGTGCCTACAAACAACAAAGGGGATTGATGTATCTTGTAGGTTAGTTCCTACAAACAATGGAGGGGATTGGTGTCTCATGTAGATTGGTGCCTAAAAAAAGTAGAGGGGATTAATGTCTCATGTAGGTTGGTTCCTACAAACATTTTTAACTGTAGTTTGGTGCCTACAAATCTATAAAAATAAGTTTTTGTGGTTTTCTCCCAAAAGGGTTTCCACGTCAAATATTGTGTCTTCTAGTTGTTACATTTATTTTATTGATTCATTATGGTTTACAAATGTTAGAAAGGAAAATATAGCCTTATACTGATTCACCCCCCCTCCTTCTCAGTAGAAGTTTGTGCTCAAAAATTGGTATCAGAGAAGGTTCCTTCGGAAACAGTCTAATCACTAGAAGGTATATCTCAAGAGCACACATGGCCAGTCAGGAAGGTTTCTCTACAAACATGGCTCTATTGTTTGATGGAAGAAACTATACCTTCTAGAGTATAATGATGCAAACATATCTAATAGCCCTTCGTTTTGATATTTGGAAATTGTTCATGATTGATTATACAACCCCAACACCTCCACCAATAGATATGGTTAGAAAAAAGGTTAGTGAAAATGATGCAAAATCCATGAACAGAATCTTGTGCGGACTGTTAGATTTTGTCAAATTAATGCATTGTAAATTAGTGAAAGAAATTTGGGAGAAACTTAAAAACATCCATGAAGGCAATGGAAAGGTCAAGAACACTAAGCTTCAAACTGATAGAAGATAGTTCGAGAGTTGGAAGTGTCAATTTTAACCTTGTACAATATTTTACTGCAAATGGATTTTCAATAAAAGAACAAAAAAGATACAATGAAAAATACACACATTACACAGAGATTTTTTCCTTGGAAACCCAAACCGGGAAAACCAACATATTCTATATTCATTCACATCAGGGATGATTTTAAGGATGGAAATTTATTTTAAAATGTAGAAACCTTGGCGAATCTTACTAATCCTTCATATGTCAACTATAAATGTTTGGCGATATTTTTGTAAAAATATTCAAATTTCTAAGTATTTTGTATAGTTTTTATAAAATTTTGGCTATTTTTAAGGTAAAATAATTTTATCCTATAGAATTTGGGCGAATCATTTTTAAAATAGTGAATCTCATTTTTGGAAAAACCATGGAAAATTAGCCCATGAGAAAAATTTAGCCCCTAAAATCATCCATGATTCACATCATACATTGTTTACAATACAATATACATATAGGAGCCAACGACATCCAAAACCCAACAACCCTAATTCCTTAACTGAAAATAGAAAATCATCGGAAAAAAACCATGTGTCGAAAAATCATCCAACAATGGACACGAAAAATCAAGGAAACACGAAAACCATCCATAGATAATCTACACGAAGAGAACTTCTCAGTGCTCACAGATTTTGTTAATGAATCTGCAACATTCTTCAAAGTTTCCACCTTCATCAACAACACTTTCTTTTCTTCAACCATGTCTCTCACAAACTGATATTGAACATCAATATGCTTTTTCTTTGAATGATAAGTCGGGTTCTTCGCCATAAAAATTGCACTCTCACTGTCACCATCTATCCTTATAGCTTTCTATACCAACCCAATACCTAAACAAAATATTTGTAACCATAATAATTCCTTTCATGCAAGAGTGATTTCCATGTATTCAACTTTTGTAGTTGAAAGTGCCACTACAAACTGTCTTTTTCTCATCCAACTAATTTCTCCTCCAAACAGGTTAAACACATACCTTCTTGTATATATCCTATGATCCAAATCTCCATCCCAGTATATGCATCCACAAATCCATTTATGTACAACACTCTATCCAATCCTAGTCTTCCTTGGTAGCACAACCCATAGCTAGCAGTGCCACACAAATACCTGAAAAACCCTTTTTATTGTTGTCCAATGCTCCTTCCCTGGTTTTTACATATACCTGCTCAAAAATCCCACTACATGTGCAATGTCTCGTCTAGTATAGACCATTGAATACATCAAAATTACAACTCCACTCACATATGGAACACGAGACATGTCCTCCTCCTCTTCTTGTGTCTTGGGACACTAATCTACAAATAGCTTTACACCAAGAGGAATAGGGGCCTTGAATGGTTTACATTCCTGCATATTAAACCTCCACAATATTGTATCAACATATGTAATATCCCTCAGTTGAACCCAAATTCAAATGTAATCCAAGTATATTTAAGCTAGTGAGTTGTGTAGACATCATTTTTGTAATACACCTTTCATGTCATGGTGCGCGCATGTACTACGTAGTAAAGTGAGGTAGTATGCACATTTCGGGATACCATGCTCAGTAACTAAAGTACACACAACCTTGAGGACAATGGATATCACACGCAGTAACTAAAGTGCGTGCACTATTAGGGTCAGCGAACCTTTGTATATATGTAATATGTCATAGGTTGGTGAGCCAGTATTATAAGTTGGGATGCTTATGTTTTGGAATTAGGCCAGAGTGCCTAGATGTTAAAGGCTAGTGTGCCTATTTTGTATGTATCTCAGGATTAATATAAATACATAGTTGCACACAGAATGAGCATGATAAAAGAGATGGGGGACTAAACTCCAACATTTAGGGAAAGGGAGGGCCAAAAGTTAAGAAAAGGGCTAAGCGAGAGAGCTTAAGCCAAAAAGGAATATTATATTAATATTCCTTAGAAAATAAAGTATGGATAATTAATTTATCCTAAGTTGGGGAGAAGTGTACTAAAGTAGCTTCCAACATGACAAGTGTCAATTTGGGGATATGCATACATATTGTCGAGATTTATTTCTTTTGGGGGATTCTTCCATTATTCAGACAGAACTCTTGCCCCTCAGTCAAACCATCACCTATTTCATGATTCCATGACCATTTCTTTGCTCATTCATCGAGTTATCCTCATACTTTCCTATCACCGTACTTGAACCTGTTTCCATAACCATATTTCCTGTTGGTGTACCTGTTAGCTGGGGAGCAGGATTGAAGAAGTAGGTTGTCAGGCCCATGAGCAATTCTTTGAGTGAGGGAATTGCTAGGGATCGATTTCTTGAGGGTGCCAAACTACAACTATAGTTCTCTGAGACTTTTGGTCCAACCTGTATATGAAGCCCTGGAAGGGAAGTGGGGCAGCCGAAGGATTGTTGAGAAGAGAAGCGACACACTTCCTTGGGTGGGAAAATCATGTGGGGAATGAGAGGTTGTAGACTGTCAGTTGAGTGGGCACTTGAGATGGAGTCTTTCCTATTGATCGTGAAACCTTAGCCTGGGTAGGAATCACTTTCCTGGGTGGAGTTTAGTCCCAGCTCGGGGGTGACTCATTGTTGAGAGTGATGAATAGTGTGGTCAAAGGCTGGGAGGTTCATGGACGGACTGCACATAGTTGGTGACATTATTACCAAGATAAGTATCGGTTATGCGTTGAATTTACATGTTGCATTGTCATTTATGTGTCATTTTATGGGTTTATTTCATATGTGATTATAATTGTCCGTATGTTTAAGGGTATTCCCCTGTATATGCTACATGTCTTGGTTTACTATTAATTATGCCTGAAAATTGTATATTTATAGAATGCAACTGTTTGTTTATGTTTTATATGTGAAGCTTCCGCTAGAGCATTGTATGTATATGTTTAATTGCATGCATTTTAATATGTGTATATGCATGTGTGTATATGTATGTATTTGAATAAAAAAATATATAATTTATGTGACATAACTCAGTTGAATACTGGGGACATTACAATATGTTTTCAGAGCTAAGTTAAGAGTTCTAAGTAGTGGCATTTCCCACCTGTTGGTGGCCGGAGACTATTACAACATATTTTATTTGATTTAACCAAAGCTTCCTCTTTTCCTGATCTCTTTTAATTTCCATGCCCAAAATGAAATTTGTGGCACTAAGATCCTTCATGTCAAATTTAGAGGACAACTAAATTTTCACATCTTGGATAATCTCCTTGTTGTTTTCTAACAATGACATGTCATCCACATACAAGACCAAATAAATAAAACTATCACCAATTAATTTAAAATACACACAATGATCCTCTTTGCTTCTTTTGAAGCCAAGTCCCAACATATAAGTATCAAATTTTTGATACCACATCCTTGGTGATTGTTTTAAACCATACAGGGAATTTTTCAGCTTGCATACCCATTCATTCTTACCCTTCACAACAAATCCTTCTGGTTGCTTCATTTAGATTTCTCCTTCCAGATCCCCATGTAGAAATGTTGTCTTCACATTGATTTTTTCTACTTCAAAATCAAATGCAACAAAAACAGCTAACAAAAATCTAATAGAAGTTAACTTGGCAACAGGAGAGAAAAAACATCACCAAAATCAATTCACTCAACTTCGGAATAACCCTTTGCTACTATCTGAGCTTTGTATTTTTCCACTTTGTCTTCTGCATTCAACTTGTTTTTAAATACCCATTTACTACCAATGGGATTTATTCTAGTCGACAAATCCACTAGATCCCAAGCCTCATTCTTATACAAGGTTGTCATTTCTTCATCCATGGTATTTTCCCATAGTTTTCAATCCTTTGAATCCACCACCTCCCTAACATTTCTAGGATCATCATTAGTAATAAATAAAGAAAAATTTGAACAAAAATTAGGTGCGGTATACCTTTCCAGTTTCCTTCCTTCCTGAATCGATCTCCTCAATACTGGAGTATGAGAATCTTCTTCTTCTTCTAATTATTGTTCTTCTGTAGAGTTTGATTCATAATCCTTTAAATCAAACTCTATCTTCTATCGTTCTTCATTACTTGGTAGGACATCATTTTTGACAACATATTTTATTTCTACGAATACCACATCTCGGTTATACACAACCTTTTTAGTTTATGGGTTCCAAAGCTTATAACCTTTAAGACCACATTTATACCCAATAAAGATACACTTTTCATCCTTCTATCTAGCTTACTCATGTTTTCCTTTGGAACATGAACATAAGAGTGACAGTCAAATACCTTGAGATGTGTGAGAGAAGGTTTCTTACCATTCCATACCTCTTGTTGAGTCTTGTCATCCAGTTCTGATGACGGTGATCTGTTGACCAAGTAACATGCAGTACCCACTACATCTACCCAGAATTATTGCCCTAACCCGACACCACTGATGTAATATCCCTAGGTCAAGCCCAATTGTAATGTAAATGAAAATGTACTAAGCTGGTGAGTTGTTTTGATATCATTTTTTATTCACATTTCATGGCATAGTGTGCGCATGTATTGTGTAGTAAAGTGAGGAATTTTTCAAATTCCAGTATACCGCACACAACATCTTAAGTGCGTGCGCACTACTACATATGGGCATATTGTTCCACGAAAAGTTTCCACGTTTCCAATAGTTTCATCATTTTTTTTAAACAGGATGGAATTTTTGTCGATATTGCCATGAAAGCTCATCAAAATATCCACGAATAAGTTATTTTAACCTAGTCAGAATATTCGTCTCTATTTCCATGAAAGTTCGTGGAAATAGCGACAAACTTTTGTGGCAATAGTGACGAAAATACTGCCTATCTCATTGGTAGGTGTTAAAGACTAGTTGACTACTTGATCTATATAAGCCTGACTTTAAGAGACTTCACGACACAATTGCTATAGTTGCAACACTGTTCTTGGCTTTTGTTTGAGTTGTTTATTTTTTCCGTCATCCACCGATTGAACAAATCCAATTCTCGAACTACATAGCTTAGATTTTGAACTTGCAAGGTTAGTATGTTTTTTTTTATTGATGTACTCATTTAACTTGTAAATTTTTGTTCAAATGTCCAAATTTCATGTAGCTTGTTTTTTCCTTTATAATATATTATATGTGTAGTACCATATTTCATGTCTTTGGTTTTTGGATCTAGTTAGTATATTCTATGGAAAAGGGTGTGTGGATTCCATAATATTCTAGGTTTATGGAATCCACATACCCTTTTCCCTTCAATTGTAGCTATAATGTCTCTCCCTCTTCATTGATAAAGATATGAAATTGCTCTTGAAACTCAACCCAGATTGGTGAAATGATAGTAATTGATTGTCATTTTCTTCTCTCTTTTATTTTTAAGAACTAACAAAAAAACACCAACAAAGATTAATTGAAGCTTTGATACCACTTGTTACATCCCTAGTATGCAAATGGGATCACACTTGCATAAATTGAAAATAATATAACATTGACAATAATGGTTGGGATACTTGCACACCTAATGGTTGGATAGCACTTAGTAATTCAATTAAATGAAGGAAGAAATCTGCATGAATAAAATCTTGAAGTTGATTGTTATATTAATAAATGATAAGTTATGGTATATATAAGATAGGGAGGAAATTCATGTTTATAACAATAAGATACATAAACACTGACCCTAAACATATGTTAGGTATATATGTCATTATTATATAAAGAAAACATTTGTACACATATGACCTTATTATAAAGATGTTATCTATGTCGTGATTAGGCACATAACAATCACTTTTAACTAACCACCTTCAACCATCTTAGCTTATGGTTAGCCACCTTTAACTTTCTTGGTTTATGACTAAGAACCTTTAACAACTGAACTTATGATTATTACCATAGTCTTTCAATATAAATAAAGTATATTTGTTTCAACTTTCTCAATAAAATCCACATACCCTTTTCTTATATCTGATGTTGTTTCTATCAATTTTTTATAATCACATGCAATTCTAGATGTAGTGATTAACTTTAGTTTGTAGTTGATGTAACTTGTTTATACACTATTAATAAGGATCAATATCTAAAATATAAAAAATTCATGACGAAATCTACGATAACATGATGAAATATTCTAGCCAGACAATGAAAAATGAGAACATGCCAAAGTGTCTTAGAAAATAAAATTGTGACCACACTAAGTAGCATAAAATCTTGACCATTTTATGTATATGCAAATCAACACGTCATAATTTAAACCAACCCAACCCAATTGTGGATGACAAGTGGTTGGCATTCTTTTTTTAGTGGTGAATTTCAAAGATTGACATTTTGTCTACAAAACAAATTAGAGGCTAGTGTATGGTGTCGAGTGATTCAAGTTTGAGATATTTTGACCACTTTCGTTAAATGGTGTGTAATTATGTTCCATGGTTATTTAGTATACAATACTCTATAGTAAAAATTGAAGCATATCTATCTTAATAGTTAATCGATAATAAAAAAAAAGCATGTCAAAATGTCTTAGAAGAAATAATTGTGAGGATTGTAGGTCACTATAAATAAGCATATCATAATCAAAAGGAGTAGATAAAATATAAAAAGTTGAAAATTACTGTTTGGTATGGTGTAGGTAAGACAATTACTTGTTGGGACAAGGATTTGCCACTTTGAATGAAAATGACAGGAAGCTTGCTCGGTTAAGAGCAGCATTAGAGGCGAGGGGTGATGGAAAATGTTATTTCCCTTGCTATGATTGTAGAGGCTTGCAAAAAAAATGAATTTTAATAAAAACAGCTCAAAGACATTGTAGGGAGAAGGGGCATGCCAAAGGGGGTTATGAATATCGTCCCTTGGTAAGAGCATTCAATATTTAATGTATTCTCTATAATAATCAGTATGTCATGAGTTTTAGTAATATTTTTTATCAGGATTTTTATATTTTCTATACACACTAACTTTTCTATGTTGTTTTTAAATATATAGATGATGCCCCCAAAATGTCGACCTCTAGAGAGTTATTTGCCAAGTACTAGCAGAAATACTACTTTATAGGGAGATGAACTTCGAGATTAGAATATTGAAGCTATTGATCAAGTTATTAGTGATGATATGGATGGAGATAACGTTAGTGATTCAAATTAGGAAGATGAGATACATAGATTGATCCAAGACACATTTTCTCCAATGGATGAGGACAACCAGGATGATAGTAATGATATTGATCCTCTACTCGAGAAGTCACGTCAACCTATTTATGAAGGCTCAACAAAAAATCTTTTATCTGCTATATTGTTGTTGGTAAACCTGAAGGTTTTGAATGGTTTATCAAACACAAGTTTCACACAGATACTAAGGTATTTAATTTGTTAATTATTTATGCTTGCATGTTCACAAATACTTAAAAGGTTCAATTTTTTCTTATATTTCTATTGTTTTCTAATTTGTAAATTAGTATATTGGATGAGATATTGATGATTAATATTGTTTACATTGACTTATTGTTTAGAATTTTATAGATTGTTAGGTGAATTTGTATTACTGACGTCAAATATTTTTCCACGCACATATCAAGAAATATCCATGATTATGAATGAAATTGGAATGGACTATCAGGCTATTGATGCATGTCCTAATGATCATATCATATATTATGGACAATATGCATTAGAAAATGAATGCCGCAATGTCAAATAAGTATATATCGAACCAATAAAGTGTCAAATAAGGTGCCTCTCATATTTCTTCGTTATATTCCGATAATTCCACATTTCCAGCAGTTGCTCAGGTGACAAAGTATAGAACAGTTTATGGATTTCCATGAAAAGAACAAAAGTCGAGATAATGTTCTTCGAATGCCTGGAGATGGTTCTTCATTGAATTACATCAAAGAAAAGTGACCAATTTTTAAAGAAGAACCTCGTAATGTTAGACTTTCGTTGGTAGCTGATCGTGTCAATCCATTTGGAGAGATTCGTTCTATGTACTCAGTGTGGCCTATTTTTTTTATAAACAATAACCTTGCTCCGTGGACATCGATCAAGAGAGAGCACACAATGTTGGGAATGATTGTTCTAGGTATTTAATTATCTTTTATTTGCTTTAAAGTATGACAAAATATTTCATTTCTTTGTTTCGTGCATGGTAATTATTTATTTTATATATAATGACATCTAAATAAGTATAATTAATCATCCAGTATGTTGAACCAATTAGGTAGGTACCAGGTTAAATAAATGAACATATATATTGATCCTCTCATCGATGAGTTGTTGAAGTTATGGGTTGGCGTCACTATGTATGACATCTCTAGACCAATAGGGAAAAAATGATTTCAATTCCATGGAATACTATCATGGACAATTCATGATGCTCCCGGGTTAACACATTTTTGTGGTATATTGTTACTTTATTTTGTTATTTAATATTATATATATTTATTGAGAAAATCATGCATTATTTTAAATTGTAACTCTAATTTGACGCTACATTAATTCATATATCTTATAGGTCTTCAAACAAAGGGTAAATTTCCATGCCCAGTTTGTGGTCCGAGGATAAAATCTCGTCGTTCAAGGAGTTTAGCAAAGGAAGTGTTTGATGAGTATAGGCACTTTCTGACTAAGAACCATAGTTATCAAACTACAGACAAAGAAAATTTCAATGGTAAAGAAGAAAACGAGAAAAAAAACCACGAAGAATGACACCTCGCCTATGGAAGTTGGAATATATTAGAAATCGTCAAGGTACGCAAATTATTTATGTATGACCTATTATATAAATCTTTGGTTAATTTCATTAGTATTAATTTCATTTTGTCCCATT